>VXBO01002387.1:65219-114960 GCA_013400135.1 Rhinoptilus africanus
GAAAAAAAAGACCCCAAAGCAAATTCTTGCACCTGAGAAGGAATAACCCAATGCATTGGTCCAGGCTGCGTAAGGAAGACTGTAGCCATCAGGGAGAAGTGATTATTTCTGTCTGCTTAGCGGTCACCAGGTCAGGTCTCGAATACCATGCTTGGTTTGAGGCTTCCAGTTTGAGAGATACTGAGAGGCTGGGGAGAGTGCAGGGCTTGGGGGCTGGAGCATGTGACACAGGAGGAGAGGGTGGAGGGAGCTGGTTTCATTTAATTTGGAAGGGAGAAGGCTCCAGGGGTTTCCAAATGCTGTCACAGCCTACCTGGTGGGTTGTTACTAAAGAGAATGGAGGTGCCCTCTGAAACGAAAAGAGGCAGTGGGAACAAGCTGCAGAAGGGAGATTGCTTGTAGGGGCAACAGTTCTGCACAGCAAGTGTAGCTGAGCACTGGTGTGGGCTGCCCAAAGAGGCTGTGTATTTCCATCTCTAGGGGTATTAAACTGTAGTGGATAAGGTCCTTAGTAGCCAGACCTTGCTTTGAAATTGGCTCCTGAAATTGGCAGGAGGTTTGACTGTGTGACCTCCAGAGGTCTTCCAACTTGAGATTTTTTGTGATTCTCTGTGATAGTGCCCTATTAGCTTATGAGTGAAGACTAAAATAGTCAAAACTATAGTGCAGCTGTGACTGTGTTGTCTACTTCCTATCAAAAGGAACTTCACATTTTTACCCCATGTGAAAAATTCGTATTACTTTTCTGAATTTTGATCTAAATCTGAGCCTGCTGTGAGTCTGCTGTACAGCCATAGCATGTGGTCATTTGTGAATCCTTGTGCTGTAAACTTCTGCATTTTCAGATGTTTTCAAAACCCAAAAAGAATGTGCCATTAGCCCCTTTCAGAGAAATGCTGTGCACGTAATGAGCAATGAGGCTGACCTAAATGTAACAGTTTTGTTTTGCCATTTGTCTAATTATGATCAGTGCCAAATGAAACTGTATAATAAATGGGTACTTCATTGTAAATCCGTTTTTACAGAAGACTGTGGTCTTTAGTGCTCTGTGTATGGGTTGTATAGGCTTCCCTAGAAATAAAACTGTTTCTCTAAGGTGAGAGAACAAGGAGAAACAAAATGGGAGAGGACATAAAGCCTCATAAATTTGGCATTTTTAACTGCTGCACCAGTCATTCCTATTTGCAAGCAGAATGCAGCTTAACAGGAGAGAAGATGGGTTCTAGGATATAACTTTTTATTTAAAAAAGCATTTCAGTAGTATTTTGGAAGGGAGGAAAGGAGGAGAGAGAGGTGAGTGAAATATTTCAGAACATGCTTTTAGAATCCTCTTATGTTTAAAGACAAGTCTGATTTTTGAGTTGAAAATACTTTGCCACTGCAGCGAGAATGAAAATTAATATAAAATATGGGGTAGTTCTATTAAGGCATGAATGTAGGATTAATGGGAAAATTGACTTCCATGAACTTCATGTGTTTACAGGAGCTAGATCAATATTTGATATATGAGACCATCTTACTGTAGTATTTTACCACAGTGCTTTTTGATTGCTGCCATTTTTCAGGGAGCAATATTTTTTCCTCGTTCCCTTAGGGCTCAATTACCCTGCCCAAATTCATGAAGTCCTGAAGCAGTCGGTGCCTAAAACAGCAGTGTGTTTCACCAATTCCCGTCTTGAGAACTGATTGTCTGTCTTGTCTTCTGCCTCACGCCGATCATTTGAGCTAATTTTTAAGAAACCTGCACTCACTGTGTGGCTGGGAAAATGGTGCTGTTTGAAGCTGTCCTGTCACTGCTAGTCATCGGGGACTCTTACAGAGTTCTGCCTTCCCTTTTGCATTCCCCTCTGTTTTTAATCAAGAGAAACTGCTATGAGACTTGATGTTCCAAAGTTTCCCTGCAAGCTTCTTATTTCATATCCACTGCTTGCAGATCTGCGAGGCTCTCTGGCTGCCCTGTGATGTTTTCACGCCGGGCACTCTTGATATACTTTGCTGCAAAGCATTTTACTTCAAAGCAGAAGTAACTTATGCAGTCCCGCATAGATGGGTAATTGAATGTGGGTGGAAGATGTCAATGGTGTTCCTGATAATTGCTGTCCTGTGTCACACTACAGTAAGCAATTCTTCATAGTCAAAGTGGAACTACATTTACTTGCAGTTTCTGGTGTATGGTAAATACGGTAGGTGCTGCAAGTGAAGTAAAACACAGAAACGCTGCTCCTGCTGTACATACTCCTCAGTTGCTGATAAGCCTTGTATCTATGGGCCCAATGTAGTGCTAACAGGGGACGTTCTGGCTTCTCTGTGGTGGTGTTTCAGATTTCTGACATGAAGACAGCATCCTTCCTGGGGAGAGGGGGAGACTGGTTTTCAGTGCTTACTCAATTATTGGCAATTCTGCTGAGATTGCTGACCAATTAGTGCTTAATTGTGCTGGGTTTTGGGATATGGTCCTAGAACAGTCATCTGAGGTCGCTGCTTTCTGTCACCTGCCATCTTTGGACACAGTTTGAACTATGCTTTTTTCCCTCTTTTTTCTTTTAAGGAAGAATGCATTATTAACCCTGACCTAATCAGTCACCTTTCATGTTTAATTGTTAATGTTCCATACAAAGTACTGTAACTCTTGGTTAATATTATCTCTTATTGTTTGCTACAAAGACAAGTATTAATTTGCTGCAAGTTCCAACACTGCAAACTAGTTGAAATGCGTCTTTCTCCTCTTTCTTTCTGTTACTGAAAGCAAATTTTAAACTTCAGAGTTTTAATGAAGGTTACCCACCTCTTAATGTTTGAGTTCCTCTGAGATTAGTAAAATTTAGAGAGTACACAAAATATTCACATGCTCCTCCCCCCCCACTATTACTTTAGTAGCAAACACAACACTTTCCTCTTTTGGAAGAGGGGAAAAATGGGGCCAGAAAGAAAAAGGAAAAGTCTCTCAATGGAATTTCACTTCTTTGCTATATATTTTCATCAGGACCTAACAGCACTCCCTCAGCTATTTTCACTGAAATTGCTATGTATCTATTTGCAGGCCATTATCTTTCACTTAATATAGCCCAATAGTGCAGTGATAAATTAGCTCTGGAATTTCTTCCAGTAGTCCTCAGTAAGAAAAATATGGTCTTAAACAATTCAGCTGTTATCTGTAAGCAGATAACTTAGCCAAATAGCTGGATTGTGGAAGATTCATCCCTTATATTGGAGAAAAACATTGTTTTCTTTATATAAGGGTACTTCAAAATGAAAATAGGGGAGGTAATTGAGAGGTTTTTATTGAAGAATGTGGATCTGGACATGACCTTCCATGAGCCCTATCTCTCTTCAAGCTGATGTGATAAGGACCTTACCATAGGCGTGGTTACGGTTGTTTAGAAAACAAGTGGATTCTACGACTTTTGGACTAAGAATTTTTTTAAATATTCGTTTTGTCTAAACCCCCTCTTTGCTAGATGACCGAGTCCTGTCTTACTGTTACAATCAAGATTTCAGGCCACTCAGGGGCTATGGGATGAGGAAAGCACAGCAGTTTTGTCTGAGAGGAAAGCAAGTGTAGTTATTCTCCTTTTTCTCTTTCCAGATGTGTGGTAATGGCCTCTTTTGCAAGGAGAAACTAGCCCTCTGCTAGCAAAATCTGAATACACATTTTGCAACTGTTTCTGATGCTTGTGTTGTGAAATGGGGGTGGTTCTTAGCAAACAGCATTAAAAATATCAACCGCCTTTGAATTATGGTTCCAATAATTGTTATTTTTAATTGGAAAAGAATGCAAAAAAAGCCCCCCCACAACCCCATGGATTTTGTGATTGTGGAGAAATCTTTGGAAATTGTGATCGGGTTCTGAGGACCAGCAGGCCTTATCCTGTGGAAAAGCTTCCTATTTAAACTATCATTTAATAATACCTTTGAGTGGAAAAGTCTAAAATACAACCCAGTGTACTATACTTCAGGAGTAATTTTCTAAAGCAGCCTTAAAAATTGAAGGTACCAGCTAAAAGTTATTTTAGGGTATGGATTAGTGTCGATTCAGTAAAGGAAAAGTTTCAGAGGGAATAGCATTGTTAAAACTTAAGAGCATGATTTTATTTCGACATTGGTGGTAAGGGACTGCAATAGCAGGGTAGGACTGTAGACTGCTGGTGTATTACAACAGCTGATTGAGCTTGTCTGTGGTTACTGAACTGTTCCTGTGGCATAAAAGACAATATTCATTTGGGAACATGAGTAGTGGTTGGTACACATGCTGATCTGCAGACAGTAGCAGTGATCAGTAGCAGATTTCAGTGGAATCATCTTTTAGTGTGGCTGAAGAGCAACTAATTTTTTCCATGCATCTAATAACGAACCTCTAGTTCTAATTTAACAGGTAATCTGTTCAAACTAGAAGAAACGTGAAAGAACAGTAGCATGGAGATTCCATGCAACAAGTACGCAATGGAAAATGTAAAAACCAAATCAAAGACGTCTTTGGCTAATGTGTGGCTAGTATTTTAAAAGGTAGTTAAACTTGGGACCAAGCCAAGGTTATGCTTGAGTCTAAGATGACTGTATGATGCACTGGGTTAAGTATGTTAATCTTTAATGTTCAAAGTTCCTAATCAAAATTTGAGGAGGCAGCAAAGATTTTATTAGTGAGCAAATATATGCTTTAACATTATTGAGGTCCAGTATGTTGTCAAGAAGGTGTTATGTTCCCTGGAGGTTCAAGTTGGTTATGCTGAAGCTTAGTGAACATTATTCTAGAAAAAGAGAGGAATTACAGGCTGAACAAAAAATGAGTAGCTGCAAACCAGAAGAAATGAAGCCCTCTATCTGTGTTACTTTTGCATATTTAATAAACTTGGCTGATAGCATGCTCTGAGCATGCTCACAGTAAGTCTCTTGTGCCAGGTAAGAGCTGCTAGAAAATATAGCAGTATATGTGTAAAAACCTACTGAAGTTTTTTGAGGTGGCAATTAAGGGCTGGTTTGAAAATAGGAGTGCTTGAATGTTACACAATTTTTAGGTTGCAAAAGAAGGGGAAACACGATCACAAAAAATATGGAAACAAACGAACAACCCAAAGCCCAAAATAAAGCTACTGAAAAAGTAGTATTTCTACATAAGTGATATGTGCATCATGATATATGTAGGATGCAGGTGATTATGTTCAAACTTTACTGAAAGAAGGGAAGACCTTATATGCATAATGTATGTATTTTTTCTTGTATGAAATCAAGGGAAATGAAACTTAATTGGTACTTGTTATGGTAACTCTCTGAATGGCAGATCTAGAGCAGAATACAAGAGATTTTTAAACAGAAACTGGGGAATGTATAGGAAGGCTCTAAATATCTTTTTCAGGCTTCGGTCCAATTGCATAGGACATGTGAAAGGGAAACGTGATTTAGATCATCTTAGAAAGCCCAGGGCACAAAGCTAAGTGTAATCATTTCTCTTCTTTAGCATTATTTAATTTGATTATAAAGTATGTTTAGATTTTATGGCTGTTTTGTTACTGTCCCAGCATCTTTGCAGGAGATAAGTCTTTGTCCATGACATTTGTGTAATGTCTTAGGGAAAAATAAAGTGAAATTAAAGACACTTCAGAAAGAAAAACAGCTGTCTTACAGTTTATAATGATGGCATGAAATTCATGGTCTTATCTCACCTAGTGGTGATTTCCTGGGATGGTTTTTGAAGTTAAGAGTCAACGTGCTGTTAAATGGAGAGCTGGCAGTTGGTCATTACTGCACTTAGTCGAGTATTGAGGATTCAGTCCGTAAGGGAGTCTGGAACTTTTATAGACAAGGTTGCCTGCATACATGAACCTGTTGGAAAGGCAAAAAGACACATAAAATAGCATGACTAGGCATGGAGCTACAGAAAACACTCATCTGCCCAGTTGCTGTAGTACTGTCTGTTTTGTTCTTGTGATGCAATATTTTAGTAGATGCTTCAAGGTGAAAAACAATAGTTTGCTTTTCTTCTGAACAAAACTGCAGAGAATAGAGTTGCTGTCTTCTGTAGACACTACCTTAGTGTCACTGAGGAGAAGCATGGGAGACCTGGCTGGGTGAGTTAACTGCTTTGGAGAATTTCGCAGTTCAGAGAGTAAGTGAGCTATGATCCCTAATCAAATGTAGACATTTGTGTTGATTTTTTTGTTATAGCCTTCCTCCCCCTCCCCCAGATCTCTAAAAGTTCCACCAACAGAAAATGAACACTTATCATTTCTGACACAGCCCCTTTTCAGACTTTTTTAAATTTTATTTCTGTGATTTCATTGTTTCAAAAGCAGCAAGGCTGTCAGGGTTTACACAAAGTACTGAGAGATAAAAGATGCTACACCTCCTTTTTGTTCACTCCTGTGCTGTAACTCTCTGCAGATACATAGGCCATCACTGCCTGTGGCTTTTTTTGTAAAAGAAAATACACTTTAATTTCTCTCAGTAGAAGAAAGCAGAACAAAGGAAAGTAAAGTGCCATTCCATTTGATACTCTCTGGGTAATTTTATTCGTTATAATTTGATCACAGCTATAGGAATTCCGAATGCTGATTTCCCCTGTTGCTGTAACTAGTTCCTGGCAACTTCCTTTGTGTGATTGTTTGAAATTAATTTTCATGCATTCTTCAAGGGAAAATGGTGTCTCCCCCTTCCCGTTTCTCACCTCTTCCTTTCCTTGTCACTTTTGGAATTGCTTGTCTGCCAAGTGTACCAGTTCCAGGTCTGCCAGCCCTTGCTTTTCATCTTTGTGGTACTGGCTTCACTGATTTTACAGATTTTATTTATTTCTTAGTGTAGAAAGGAAGGACAGTGGCAAATTAAGTTCAGTGGCTGCAGTGAAAGTCTTTACAGGACCACCCATGGCATGATATTTGGCATATGGAAAAAAAAAAAAAAGATGCAGTGTTGCTTCCAGGAGGCTCCCATTTTCTGGGGGAATGTTGTTACCTGCACACAGCTCTTTTGCTTACGCTGTTGAAATGATGAAGGGTCTCTACATGGCAGCAGTGAGATGAGATGCTGGTAGATGTAATGGCAGCAGTCATACCTACTGGAAAAATTCTCAGTTTATCCAAGAGATTTTGCCCGAGAGACAAAAAAGCAAATTAAAAAGGTGTTTGTTTTTTAAATTCTGCTGCCTTCTTTTACATGAAAATGTTAAACATGCATTCAAGGACAAGTCAAACTTACAAGTAAAAATGTTAGGTGTGTAATTTAGGACCTGTAATGTGTAATTTTAACACCTGTTGCTACAAAGCTTGTGTGCAGTTTTCGCAGTGCCCATCTACCTTCTGTTGTGCTTGTCTGAACCAGCATCTACTGACCACTCTGGTCTTTTTGGGCCTCTAACTTGAGAAAAGCTCAATGGATTCAGTTAAAAATATGCCACATTTCAAGCATGGGGAAAATAAGGGATGCTACACAAGATGAAACAGCATCAGTTGAAGTAAAATGCTGGACTGTTAAACTGCTCGTGATAACTGGTTGTAAATTGGCTTCACACCAACTTTCTTTACATAAACCAGAGGTTAGGGTTGTGGATCTGGAATTTTTTGGTATAAAGACAAAGCCAAAAGTAAAAAATCATAATGGTAGTAGTAACCAGACAGACAGTCTGTTATTTCTGTAAAGATATCACTGTACCTGAATTACCTGTTCTGCCCTGGTGAGCAGAAAAAGAAAAAAGGCAGGAACACTAGTTATCTTACTCCTTCACTTATAGAGAAGAAATTTGATATCTTAAACTGGTGTATTTGATGTTGATGGTTATTCCTTCCTGCCTGCCTTTAGCTGCAGTCTTTCTTTGCAATCCCCAGATCTCCTCACAGGTAGTCACCACAGTGATAAATCTTCTTTCACATGAAGGAAGAAGTTTACTTTCAAATTTAAGATGAGCTTTCAAATGCTCCCTGGCTAAGGTTGTGTGATAAATATGTAAGTGCTGTTCCATTATCTCAGTCATTGGCCCTTCTAAATGACAGGAGCAGGCTTCATACTCTGGAGTATATTTCTAAATGTACACTTAACTGTTGCATTTTGTGGTTGTTTCATCTATTTGTTTCCCTCATTTAAAAGGCCAAGTTGTGAGTGAATAAACTTTTGGAAATTCTTTTTCAAACTGCTAAAATGCTCTTCGTCACTTCTAGCTCCACACCATTCCTTGTCCCCCATCTGAAAAAGAAACAAAAAATCCCTTTCCCAACAGGAACTAGCCATGCCTATGTTGCAATACAAATGTCTCTAAAATTTGACTCACTTGCTGAATCTTTCCTTCAGCTTTCCCCCTATTGTATAGAAACCAAATCCTTAAAATCTCTCCTAGATAGGTTTTAAAGAAAACCTGCTGTGCCTACTAAGATGGATGTCTTAGCAGTTAGGTTGTATTGCTATCAACACTTATTTTATTATTTTCAGTGTAAAATCTTGAGCTGAAATGTTTGCAACCACAAATATCTACAAATTGTTCGACTGTCAGTTAATGCATGGAAGTGCCACCTACAGATTACTCTGCAGGAGGGCAGCACAAACACTTGGGGTTCACTTTTTGAGGGAGAAGGAAACCCTCTTCCCTCTTCTCCATCAGCACTTTCCTAGCTGATGCAATGTATGTGGAGATGTAATCGTAAACAATAAGGTAAAATTAAACATTTTGTCAGTGCATATTTTGGAGAAACCTATTCCTGATTTTTTTCTAATGAAGAGAGTAGTGGTATTCTATATCTCGTCCACTGTTATATTTGCTACTGTCCTCTGGTTTCACTAATAATTATTTTGAGACTCTGCAAAGTGAATATTGCAAAAGGTTTTCACGTGGCATCACTGATACATAAGTTCTTTTAGGGCTAAACGGTATATAAAGTATTAAATTGCACCATGCCTGTGTGATCACAGTGAAACTGTGCATAGAAAGCAAAGCTGCTTCCTTATCCAGTCTTGTCTGTCATGGTGTTTTTGTAGGTTTGCAAATGAGGTAAGCTACGTATTTCAGTCTGAGTGATAAAATGGATTTGATTTTAAATTAGAGACATAGTGTTCTGGAGGTGCATGATATGACTGCGCCTGAAAGGGCCTTCAAAATTGCAAAAATAGAATTTAGCAAGAAACCTTCCTAAGAACATCTGTTCCTGACGATAGCCAAGTATATGTCAAATTTGTAACTGGAGTTCAGAAGAAGATATAAGTTGCGTGCTTGTGATTCTGCACCAGCATTTCCTTTTGACTTTATAAAAGTGTAAAAAATAATCTTTGTGGAGGTAGAACCCCCAATTTTCTGGCTTGCCTATGCAAAGATAAATGAGCTATGTACAAATATAGGGGTCGTGTGATGTTATGAACATAGCATTGAAGATGCACAAATTTAGGTTTGAAATAAGTGAGTGACTCTGAAAGTTACTTCCCCTGTATTTGGGGAATTCACAGTTATACCTGTGATTTCACTACAGAAATTTAAGTAGACATTTGAGGTGATGTTGTATCTTTATGTTTCTCAAACATAAAGAAATTATGTGAGTGGTACGAAACAGTGCAGTTAAGAGAGCACAAAGAGGTTACTACGTCACCTAGTCTTAGCCTGATGCTGAGATCATCTATAGTTATGTCACATCTTCAGGGTATTTATCTGGTCTGTTGTTAAAGACAGCTTTTACAACTGCTTTTGAGACGAATTGATTCAGCTTTTTCAAGTCTCTACTGTTCAAGCATTTTGTTGTTGGTATTCTGATGTGTAAATGAAATTTTCTTTATAATTGAGAGAAGTGTATTGTGGGGTCCTCCTTCAACTCACCACATATCTTAATTTCAGTTAGAGAGTGTGTTCCCATGGTAGCCGACACATATATATTAGAAGACTGTTGTGATTTCTCCCTTCTCATTGCTTTTTAACAAATTATTACCTACTCTGCTCTTCCCTGGATAATTTGCTGTTCACTTAAATTTTTCACAAAACTCCATGCCCAAAACTTGATCCATTTTGTCTGCTCAGATCTTGCTAGAGCTTAGCAGAATGAAGGGTGGTGTTCCTCATCCACATGTTTCTGATTAGTCTTGTTGGCTCACATTCAGCGTGGGACACAATGGTGCAGCACCCAGATCTTTCTTTGCAATGCTACCCTCTTGGTCACCACTTTGCACATAGCATTTGTTGTGTTGATTGGCATTATGGCAAGGGACATTTGTCTTAGATGTGTGACTTCTCTCCTTTTTTCCTAGAATAGTTCCCAAAATTGCCAAGACTTGTTTCTAGTTCTTTTTTCCAGCATCTTTGGAGCTGTTCCAATCTTAGGCTTCTGTGTAAAAACTGCTAAGTTGACTTTTTCCTGTTATTCTGTTGTTAATGAAAATATTCAGAAGTGCTCAAGACAAGTCCCTGTGCAATCTCTTTTTATGTGAACCTTGATAGTGAAATTTTTACTACTAAATATAGTTTTTCAGAAAGGTGTGCTTGCATGCATCTGGGACTGTCTTGTAAGGCTTTTTACAATTAGTGAAGTCAAGATAAATGACACTTACTGCCACTCCCATATTCCCAAGGTTTTTTTCTCCTGTCACTGAAGGAAATAGTTAGTCTGATGTGATTGATTCTTGACAAATCATGTTGGCTGTTGCTAATTTTCTTGTTATGTTTAAGGTGCTTATGATGTGCTTACTATTTTTTTCACAAGAATTGAAATAAAGTTTACGGGCAGTGAATTCCTTAGCTCCTTCTTTAATTCCTAATTTAAAGACAAGAAATAGATTTGCATTTTTCTGCTAGCTTGTGTTGGTTCTCAGAGATAATTACTGGCAGCTCTTAGACAAAGCCTATTATTTAAGTATTCTTTGGCAAACTTCATAAGATCCACCCAATTTGAAACTTACCTGATTACCCTTTGGCCTCTTCTTGCCAGTTGAAGCTCAGGTTTTTGCTATTTCATCTTGGTGGTTAAATAATTATCTGAAGCACATTATTCCTCGTTAGTGAGATTGGAAGCAAAGGAAAGTATTGAACATTCCTTCCTTCTCAGCATAATTTTTTAATAGCGTCCCTTTCCATTCTTGTTACTGGTTGGAATGTGAAATTACAGTTTTCAATAAGTAACTTCATATATAAATACAGAATTAAGTTATCGTTTATTGACTTTGTATCTATAGATGAAATTAACCATTTCCTTAGAGGGATGTTTAGTTTACAAAACTATGTCAAAAAACTTTTTATAGTCATGAAAACAACATCTCGTCTTTGTATTGTCAAGAAGGTGCATCTGCAGACAGTGAAGCAACTTTGGCAGGACAGTATGGAACAGAGTCTTAGAAATATTCAAATGGAGACCTCAGCACAATCACTGCAGTTGTTTGGGTAGGCTTTTCTGTCCCAGTGAGGCAGCGGCTCAGCTGAATGACTGGGCTCAGCAAGCTGCTTCTAACTCAGCCTACTGAAGAGCGAGGACCTGCAGTAATCACTGTATGACTGTAGCACTTACATGAGGAGTCTATTAGAATATTTAGAGGTAAGAACATACCCAGGTAGCATTGTACTCCTAGGAAGGAACAAAAATAAATGGTGGTGGTTTTCAAAGCACTTTCAGTCTGCTTCATTATTTATTTGTGAAAGGGAGAAGAATGGAAAATGGATGAGCATGGGAAAAAAAAATTTGGGAGCAGGATAGTCCTCTCTTTGAGTAACTTAAAAATAAATTATAACAGGTAAGAGCGTTGCTTGGTTTAAATTTGTGTTCTGTATGTTTATTTTCTGCAGCTTATTTTCAATTTAACTGTGTAAACCCACAAATAATTTTAGTTGCTTGTCAGTGCATTTCCCTGCTATCCTATTCTAATATACTCAGACTTTCCTTAATGTAAGTAATGGAATTAGTGTGTACATTAGACACCTCTATCAGGCTTTGAAGTATCCACTTCGAAAAGAACTGATTTTTATGATGTTGGCAAGCAGAGAGCTATTTGGAACAAAGTCCGCTGTATTTTAGGTGAAAGATTTGGCAATGTCTTCGTACTTAAAGGTAAATGTGGAAATGAATGATGTTTAGTAGCAATGAGACCTACCTATTGCTCTTCCAAGAATGGTCAATGATATACGGGTGTCCGTAGACCTTGCTGAAATTTTAATACAGTGTCCAATTGGCACTGAAAAGTAGGCAGGGGTTGTGCCTCTGTTCCATCCTCAACGGGAAAGATGATGCTCTTCTGATTAGCAAAAAATGTTCGAAGCAGAACACATCATGGAACATGGGTGTTTGACAGAGAATGGTATATGGAAAATAGACATGAAAAAAACCCCCACAACCCACAGCAGAACGTCTGTTCTGATCACTTTAAGCATGGAAAATTGAAGTAGAGGGAATTAAAAGGGATTATGAAATTGTACATTTTTTACTTTAAAGACTGTGAAAGGCTTAGTACTAAGTAGCAAATTGTTTAAGCAGATAAATGTTTGAAGGCACTGTATCTTCTTTTAGGTCTATTTAAAGAAATTTTAAACAAAAAGCTACATGGTAGTTTCACAAAGTAGGTTTTTCTGGAATGCATAATACAAATTTGACATGCACAACTAAGAAATTAGAAAAGCTAAGGCAAATGCTACTTCAATACAGAAACCTAATAATAATGAAAAAAAAAAAAAAAAGATGACTGGTTTAATGATCTTTTAAACCAGAAATACACTTGTAGATGTACAGAGAAATACCCACTTCTTCTGGGGTAGGCAATCTGTCTTTGATCTGTAACTTGTTAACTGTAATGGAAACTTTGTTTAAATTCAGTGCAGCAGTTAAAGTAGGGAGAAATTGCAGGGAAATACATTTATCAGAAATGAATAAGTCATTAACCTCACTATGCAAATACACTATAAAAATGCTTTGTTGTTCTTGAACCTTCTTGTTAGGTGTTTTCCGCTTTTATGCGTTTTCTGCTTCACAAGCTGGAAGGCAATTTTTGATGCATCTCAGAGGAGGTTAGTCTTTGGTTTTGTTTTCAACAGGCATCAGTTTTGTAAGACTATAATAACTTGTAAAAGCTTATTCTCATAAAATATAATGGCTGCTAGTTAGTGCCACCTCTCATCCTCACTTGTATTGATGGTCTCTCCCAGTTGCCTGTAGCTGTGTTTGACTTTTTTGCTTGGTCTATAGCCTGCCTTCAGCCTCTGAGCTCGCTTTGATCAGTGCTAGTGCAGTACTCAGCTTGTTGATGATCCTGGCTACAGAGCTCCTGAGTTTGAGGATAACACAAGTGGTTGATCATAGAAAGCTGATCAGGCTTTGCTGAAGTCTTAGGTTTAAACTATGGGGTGGTTCCAACAGCAAAAAACCTCTCAAAGCCCTTCTCTTGGCATTCCTTTCTCATGTCTGTTTGTGGTACCTTTTTTTTTTTTTTTTAAAAAAAAGGTAGGTGGATGCTTAGTGTCTGTCCAGGTTTAAGGCAGTGGTTTTGTGCTTTCTTTTTCTATGCTTTCCCTCCCACATACTCATGTAATCATTTATAGCACGCTCATTTGCATTTTCTTTATTCTTAATGGAAGATGACATTTACCAGACTTGAGAGAAATACCATTTTTTTCCAACTTGAGGTGGTCGTCGTTTTCTACCTCTTACTAATTTGCCTTGTTGAATTTTTGGCATCTACCATTGATTTAAAATTTGGTCTGTGAACTCATGACTAAAAAGTTCAGCATGCAGCAGTCACAGTCCAATATGAAAAGCTTGGGAACTATTTAGCTCTCTTCTCAATTTAATCCTCAGTTTATGCACTTAGAGTTAATTTATTGTTGGTTTCAAAGAGCAGTATTTATAGTTAGAAATTATGTCTGAACTTGTTGAAAAGAAAAATAAGAAGAAAAGTCTTAAGCATGAGTATTTTAAATCATTTCTATGATAAATGCATGAGGTGTTTACCATCCAACTAGATTTAGGTTACTTCTGTTTGAGGTGTCACTGGAGGTCACTATTTAACATCTGATTAATAAAATTTACCTTTTTTATAATCATTCTGTCTCCTTTGGGATAGGGATTTATATTTTTATAGCTTCAATAAAGAATAATAAATTATTCAAGTCTTTCAGAAGTTAGGGTTGAGTTGTTCTGTAAATGAAAAGCATTTCCAAAACAAATAAACAAGTCACTCAAAATCATTAATCTAAACTCTGCCTCCTTTCCCTCCCCTTCTATAAATTTTAGCTGTAATGAAGCAGGGCTTTTTACTAAGATGGAGCGGGCTAGCGCTTGCCAAATATTGTCTGTCATGTGCACACACATTAGGGTTCTCCCTCCTACTGTACCAAGAAACATGGTGATTTAATACCCGAGTAGAGCTGTGATACTGCTGTGGATTAAATTGTCAAAAAAACTCTCACCAAAACAAAACCACACCCCCAAGGGTATAGAAAATGTTTAAATATTGAAAACTTCTTGTAATTTAAATACAAAAATAACTATTTTCTCATTTAGAACTGTAGCTCTATAATTCCTATCAATATGTGACATAAATACACGTGCCTGATCGTAAAGTACACGCATTTCCAGATTCTCAATTTTCCATGCTCATTTTTGTCCCACTGCTCTTGGCTCATGTAAGCAGGTTTCTCCTTTCTTAAGACCTTTCTTGTAGGTATTCAGCATCATGAGATTTGACAGAATGGGAAAATTCATTACTTGAATTATTGTATGAGTTTCATGTGTGATAGTTCACCTGCAAAAGTGCAGGAATTAGGTAGCGATCATTCCACAGTAGGTGACCTACTAGTTCCAGAGCTGCCAGTTGTCACTGAAAAGACTTTAAGTCCAGGGATTTCTAGGAATTTCCTCCCAGTCGTAAAATAGTGACAGTTGTGTTGAATGACAGTAGATGCTAAAATGGAAAGATTTTTGATAGAAATTGTTTTTCCCTAAAATTTACATAAAATCAAACTTTAGGCCAATTTAATTTTGTTTTTTAATAAATGTGTAGGCACACAGCATGTGTCTTAATTACAAAGCTTAGTAAGGTGATACAATGCATAACTCTATAATAAAGCCCCTCTATTCTGTATTGTTCAAGGTGCAACTGTAAACAATGATTAAGAAGATTTACTGAACTCTGGTTTTGGTATTTAAATACTCTTATTTTTTGTTACATTCATGACATTTGAAAGCAAAAGCCTCTGCAGTGTTAAATAAATTAAAAAAGTGAAAAAAAGAAAAGAAAAAAGAAAAACGATATAAATACCAGTTAGTCTTGATCAATGTTGCCTTTCTTCTCATGGTCTGCTTGCTTCTTCAGGGCATTTGAATGCAGGAAAATCTGTTGGTGAGGGCCTGAAATGATAAAGATCAGCTGTGAAAGTGTATTGCACAGGGAGCCAGGGTGTGGATAGAGGCAAGTAAGCAGAAGAGACAGATGCTTATTAATGGTGACCAGATTAATGCCTAGAAGTCGACTTGATTCGGAATCTTTATAGATCTTTTCAGGATCAGAAAAGTCAAAGGGCTCCTGAAGCAAGTATTCCCTTGCTCATCATGGGCATTAAATATGCAATGCTTCTGTCCTATATTTTAATTTAGTCTCAGATTAATTGTGTTATGCACTGAAAAGAGGGAATTTTTATACACCTCCTCTCTGCTTGTTCTTTATATCCTAATAGTGTAGTATTTGTAATGTATTGCGATAGACTCACAGTTGTGTTTGTGCCACTGCATGATGAAGAAGGATGGGAGGAAATGCTTCATGTTGTCCTTAGTTTGTAAAAGCATAATGTGAAATTTGCTGCTATCATCTCTGTCTGGCTAGACTGGGAAATAATTTTGTTCTTGCTTGTTATTGAATGATTTTAGTTTTTTGAAGAGTTATCCACGGTAGTATCTTGTCACGTCTCTAATAAGCAGTACTTATTTATGTTTGTCATAAGCTATGAAGCCCATCAGAATTAAAAATAGGGTCTTACAAGACTCAGAGAAAAAAAATCAGCTGTTGTAGGTGTTCTGACTCTGCCTACCAAGCAGGAAAGTTAAGTAGTGTCAGCGAGTTCTGATCCCTAGAGCTTCTTGGCATCGCTTTTGCAGTGAGAATGAAGTCAAGCACCTGGGATAGGTGATGCTCTTAAGGCTTGGGAAGAGAGAGACATGGGAGCCTCCTTCTTCCCTCATGTTTAAATGACTTTTATTTCTTACGATAAAAGCTAATTTGTTAGTATAGCAGCTTTTAAAGGCACATTATTTCTGGGGGAGGAGAGTTTCCTTGTGAAACACAGACTCCTCTAAAGGAAATGAAGGTGCTCGTAAGACTTTAAATACATGCCTTATAGTTCATGTATGTATTTGCTTAGGTAAAAACAGCCTTTAGCAAACGCGTGCTTGTGGCTTTATGTGTGTAGCAAGACAATTTCTGCCTAGAGGTCTTTACTAAGTGAATGATGTCTATGGAAGTAAAAAATAATTGATTGGTTTTTCCCCTCCTTCCTGTTAAAATCAAATTTATAAGTCAGACCAATACTCACTCAAATCACAGCATTTACTTTCAGGAAGTGAATGGAGGAAATGTCCTTTGTGTAAGTATGGGTTAATGAAATATTGATTGAGAATCTGCCAGCTTCCAATTGCAACTTTATTACTCCTTTGTTTTATTGTGTTTAATCACTAACTAAATAGTAAGATTTGGTTTCTTTGCCTGTTTCTTAGGATGAACAGTATAGAAGTTATAAATATTGTCTGTAAGCTTAAAATAATCTCCTAGAATTGTATCAGGAAACTATATTTGCGTATTTAATATGGGGCTGTTGGTCAGTAAATATTTTTGTTGCAGTGACCCAAGTAAAACAGTAGTTCATCTGAATTGTCATCACTGTGTCTTTCTTGACAGAAATGTCAGGTCTTGGTGATTGCCCTCACTTTTGCTTGAAGGTTTGTACCCTGCTGACAGATAAGCAAGTTGGCCTTTGACCCTTTTTTGCATAATGTTTTTAGAACTTGAAGACAACATGCAAAATTAAATGTTGTCTGTTCTAAGGCAGGTAAGCAGAGAGAGAATAATTAAAGGTGGCAGCTATATCTAAATGTATTTTGATGGTGCCCAAAATGTACAACACTAGATTGAGCACTTTCATCTATGAGGCAGTATAGATCGTGGGGCTGCGGAGCAGGTAACATCAGTTGATGTGTCCTGGTCTGTTCCAGGGAAGTAAGAATTACTTTCGGTCTTTTCATGTTTATACTTTATTATGTTTCTGTGTTTAAAAAAATAAAATAAAGTTATTAAAGCCTCCATAAAGCCTTTAGTGGCTTCTCTGTTTCTAGAAGTTTTCAGTAGCAGGGATGACTTCAAAATCCTGTTTGCTTTCAGTGCTATGGTATTAAATTTTTAAAAGGGCGATGTTGCCAAACCTGTTTCTCCTATTCTCTGCTGCCCAGTTGTTAAATTGCATTCATTGATTCTGGGTTTGGATAGCAGCTATTTTAACTGGCACATTGCTTCTCCTAAGAGTTATTGAAGTTAAGGAGCTGTTAGCATTCAGGTGGGTTTTTCTACATCTTTTATTAATGTATTAGAAAAGATTATTCCTGAATTGTGTAGTTTTCCTCCTACCTAGTACTAGCACCTGAATTTGAGTCCTTTTGTCGTTGTGTTTCTTTCTTGATTCTTTACTCTGCTCGGCCACCCCACAACTACTGATGATGCTTCAGCTTGCTTTGGAGAATGAAACTGGTAGAAGAATCCTGTCTGTCTTGCAGACCACTCCAGAGACCTGGAACATTAAGTGATTATGTAGATGCCCTTTTTCTTCTGTGTGGATCCAGTGCTGGCTGATTGAGTTTCATTAAATGTCATTACAGATCAGCTGATAAATCAAAGATTGTCAGTGACCCTTTTATCTTAAGCGCTGTTACAAACCCCAATACTTAGGCTTTCTGCCGTAAGTTCAAATGCCCCAGACATGCCATAGGATGCTCTTCAGAGAGTCCTTATCTCTCTGGGCACTAGGCATATGGAAGAAGCCATGACACTCATCAAGAAAATGTGAATGGGCTTACAAAAATAAAACGGCTGTTTTAAATAATTATGATGAGCTAAACATAAATCAGCTTTTAATTCAGATGTGTTTGTATGCATTTATTTATTGTAAATGTGGGAAAATTCTAGCTTTGTGTGCAAGGCGGTCACTCTCACCTGCTTCAGCCCACTGTCTTAATAGCAGCGTCTCTTGCTGATTTAACACCACCTCAAAAGTTTTCTGTGTCGTAGCCTCAGGGACTTGTTTGTCCTGATGTGTGCTCTGCAAGGCAGCTGTGCCTGGCCAGTAGGCAGTAATGCTCAAAAAGCCTCCAATTAGCAGGATGCTGCCTGGCAGTGAGCGAGTGCTGTGGATTAAATTTGATGTTCCTGGGGGGCACATTTCATGCCACGCCAGGCAGGTGTCTGTGGTGTGACCTTACTCAAGAAGTCTTCTGCACTGAGATTCCAGAGGTTGGGAGGTCTGATAAGGGTGAGCTCTTTAATGACTGTAAGTGATATAATTTTTTTGGTCGCTGTTAAATATCATTGCAGAGTGCACTGGGCTTATTTTATAGCAAATCTGTTCTTTTAAGCCTTGGCGCCAAGTTAATTAAATAGACAGAGTCCACTTCTGTATGTACAGTTATGTGCGTGTCTGCAAGACAAGGTGGCAAAGCTAGGGTATATGTTGGAATGGGGCAAGGTATCTCGAGCATACCTGAGAAGCACAAAATTTAGTACTTGAGCTGTCCAGCTGGTTATTAACATCCTTTTTTTCCTAATTAGTCTTTGAGAGTTTTTCACTGAATAGCTTGAAAGTGTTCTGTACAAAAAGGGATAGAGTTTAAAGGAAAAGTGACTGGAGAAGACTAGAGACTGCCTTGAAGTTTGCTGTTGGAGGTGTAATAAACTGGCAGCAGCAAATGAACATGAGTTTGTGGGTTGTCTTCTGCTTGTGGATTTTGCTGCTGACTACTCTTTCTTGAGATTTAGCAGAAGCCCTGTGGTGTGCTTTGGTGCTTTCCACGCTGACAACAGTGTGGGCTGAGACTTGCTGTCCTTTTTGAACCTGAACAAGACCTGATTTAAAATCATGTCAGAGGGTTGGGGCTTTTTTTTGTTGTTGTTTTTTTTTTTTCTTTTCTTTTTGTTTTCATCAGTTTTAATGAGCCTGTTGAAACATGCACTTGCAAAAATATTTATCTGCTCAAGAATGTTAATGACACTGTTGTATTTGCAGACACTTGTGAATAACGTGTGCATGGGGATGTGTTAGTGCTGGGCAGCTGTACCAAAAGATCCTCGTGGATTTTGTCTTATACCAGCATGCATCTGTGGAAAGTGGCACAGATAGTTCACTGTTACTGAAGGTGTAATGCTCAATCTGTGGGAAAAGCTAATCTATCATAAAATTCAGTTCTTGTAAATGTTGATTCTTTACAGAAAAGAACAAAGTACTAAACTATAGCAGTCAATCTGTGGGGTAAGGAGAAAACAAAACAAATCAATCTAGAAATACAGCAGGCATCCTAGATATTATTTTCCATCAAATCAGCGGACTGTGATGTTTAGAACAAATTAATCTCCTTTAATCCAGTTGCAGTTTTCTGTTGGCAGTAGATTAATGCTTTTAATTATCATTATGTAGCATTTATAGTGCATGATAAGCATGGCACTCTACAGAAGTAGAAATTAAAACCTGAAAAACTTGCAGTCTTAGTTGAAGCAAGCAATAAATGTAGTAAAACCTGATGAGAGAGAATGGGTTTTAAACAACCAGTGTATGACTCTTCACTAGTTTGCAAATACATCGTTGGCAGATTTTAAAAATTATTTTCTTAGCAAGAAAACAAAAATATGTGATGGTAGTAGTAGAATGCAAAAAGTTGTAAGTGGGAAAGCTTAGTGCAGTGGAAGAGGAATCTTATCCAGGTAGGTGAGTGTAATGTATAAATTGGAGATAGAAGAGAGTCTCCAAACAGAATGTGAAAGTGCTTTGAAAAGAAAACTGAGACATTCAGTGGTCATGTTAGTTTGAGCACTAAAAGAAAGAAAGTGTTTTCTGCCAGGCATATCAATTAGATTCAGTTGAAATAGGATGGCCAGAAAGGAAGGGGTATTGCAGCTAAGGCAAGAAAGAAGCATGATGTGGGATTGTTTTGTAGCAGCTGGTGAGGAATGTACACACTTTATAAATAGCCCAGAGGGATGGAACAACATAGTTTTAAAACAAGTCATGCTATAGTCACAGATAACTGAGAGGATAATGAGATTGTTGTTTATGGAGCTGCTGGATGGAAATAAGGTGATCACTCTGCATAGTGTTACTGAAACAGCTTTTAAACACAGCTTTGATGTCTGTGGTAGCTAGAAAATACAAAAGAAGTAACCATTTAAACTATACAACTTGTTAAGAGAATCAACACAGGTCTTACCAAATACTGTTTGTTAGGGAATGTGATTCTCATGCCTTTTGTGCTTGAGGACAGAAAGTCAACTTAGCGGTACCTGGCTTTCTCAGACCCATTGCAAGTATCCTACATCTTGCAGCCTCATGTGGCACTGCTACTTTTCACTCGTTTTATGTGGAGAATAATTTCTCAGTAAATTACAGGCTATTACCCATTATCCAAATAATTCCAAATGCTGCATGTACAAAGGAATTATGCTGTGCTAGAAATTAATGCATTTTATTTATCTCTCTCAAAGCCTCTAAAAGTAATTACTTCCAGTCCTGGTCAGCTAAATATCGAATTCAGAGCCACTCTGGGAGTAAACAACTCCATAAAATTTAGGATAGTATAATTGGTATAGAAGTAAAACCTTTGCCTTTAAAATATACCCATGAAGTTAATGTCTCCATTTTTGTTGCACCAAAATGCTTTCTTTTTTTTTTTTTGTTTTGTTTTAGCTCCTGTCTGTTTCTGTAAGTAAACCCACAACTCTTTCAATGTTATCTCTGTTTTTGTTTCCCCCTTTTTTTTTTGTAATAAAGCACCATCTGTTCAGTTGGCAAAAAACCTGAGGATTGCATATTAACATCCATGAAGAAATTTGGGATGTAGGCAGTTGTAAAGATAGCAAGAACTATTGTTAGTGCAATTTTATTCATTATTAACTCAATACATTTTCTACCCATATAAAAATGACTCTGGCATTCAAATGGCTAATTTGACAAGAACTGCAAAACCCACATGAAAATTAATGAGTTGTATATAATTGCTGCATATGCAAAGAATAACTTTTCGGATGCATGTGGGTTTTTTTCTGTAGGTGATTTTACAACATTTAAATT
This sequence comes from Rhinoptilus africanus, assembly GCA_013400135.1. Taxonomy (NCBI): domain Eukaryota; kingdom Metazoa; phylum Chordata; class Aves; order Charadriiformes; family Glareolidae; genus Rhinoptilus; species Rhinoptilus africanus. The sequence continues at coordinate 86,464 of VXBO01002387.1, forward strand.
CAGCGACAAAAGTTTAATGAGTTTCATCTTTTGTACAAAGGACTTCATACTTTACCTGCTTTATCAGCAGAGCAGCAGAACCCTTGAAAAGTCCCACTAAGGAAGGGAACAATCCTGAAAACTGTGGGAAGTTGGAGTGAAGCAGAAGGCTGGAGCTGCTGGTCAGTGCTGGCAGGATGTGGCCGTATGTATCAGTAATTCCATTCAGATCAGAAATGATCTCTTGAGGGAAGTCTCTCAAAGTAGGCTTATTACATTCTTTTGGTTCATATCATCTAGTGAACTTGGAGTGCAGAAACAGGATACTCTTCTGAATGAAACTGAACTTAGAAGATGCAGTCCCAAGGCGCACTAGTGTGCTCCAGGCAGCGGTAGGCATACAGTCCGTAGGGCAGTTGAGAGCTAGCCTGAAGCACTGAGCACTGAAAGAGGACATGTGGCCCTCAGCTTAAATGTTTGCATTCCACAGGTCTGTTGCTGTTGCGCTTTTGTGCTTCCTGATGTAGACGTGGCCTGTATCACACTCTGGTCTGTCTGCTGCATTACTGTGTCAGAAGAATATTAGAAACTCTCTTCTAGCAGTAGTTGTGAAACCATGGAAGTCAGAGAGGAGACGCATTGCTGTTATGACATTCTTGTCAAGATAGCCTTCCAGAATCCTGGAGTCTTACTGAGGCAGGTGCTGTGCAACCAGAATAAAAGTGTTCCCTGTTTTGGTTGATCTAAAGTGCAAAGTAGGAGACAGGTGGATACGGATACACCTATGTAAATATTGAAGTTGTATGGGACAGAGCAACCTTCCTCCTTGTTGAGGTAGATAAAAATTTAATGATGTCATACAATAGAAGAATGCTGCTTTCCATAGTACTACAGTGGCAGATATCTGTTTCCTGAGATCTGAGTATGAGGCATGCTTCGTGATCACTTGGAGAAACCTCAGAAACATAAAACAGCTGAGATCACAGAATCACAGAATCATAGGGTTGGGTTGGAAGGGACCTCTGGAGATCATCTAGTCCAACCCCCCTGCCAGAGCAGGGCCACCTTAGAGCAGGTTGCACAGGAACGCGTCCAGGCGGGTTTTGAATGTCTCCAGAGACGGAGACTCCACCACCTCCCTGGGCAGCCTGTTCCAGTGCTCTGCCACCCTCAAGGTAAAGAAGTTCCTTCTCATGTTTAGGTGGAACTTCCTATGCTCAAGTTTGTGCCCATTACCTCTTGTCCTGTCACTGGGCACCTACCAAAAAGAGCCTGGCCCCATCCTCCTNCTGTATATTCAGTGCAGGAGTACGGACGCTCCCTGAGTTGCCTTCTCTCCCTGTCTTGTGCCCCTTGTGCCAGCTTTGTGCTGATCAAGCAGAGTAAGTTTGGTAGGGTAAGTCTGAGCATCAGCATCACTTCTTTTGGTGTCGTAGTTGAAAGGAAGAGGCGATAGAGGTCAGACTCATTTTTTCTTACTGACTGTGAACTTTTATTGCGCACAAGATACTAGGAAAACATTATCAATATTGTCATGTTAAAGTTAGGAGGTACTACAGTTACGGTCACTTATGTAACCTTATTTTGCCTCCCTTGTGTGCATGCATTATTATTCCGTCCTTAATTAAATGCTTCTGCAATCTTTCCACTCTTTCCTCTTGCTTCATTTAGTGTGCGAAAGCCGGTACTTGCTTAATGAACACCTGCGCAGTGGTTTTCTTCTTTGTTGTTCAACATGCAGACCCATTCCTTTTTAGATCATGCTATGTGGAAAGCCTCTGCCAAGGCTTGAAACACATACAGAATGGAAATAAATTTTGGGAAATTCAAGTGGCTAAAGCTTTAGTTTCTTCTGGCCAGGGACAAACTGGCTTTTACTTATTAATTTATTTATATATACATTTATTTAAAGCCTTAGAAAAATAGTCAAATTTGATGGTGATTTGGTGTTGTCAAAATGGATGGGGGGACAACCCTTGCTTCTGAAGCATGCTGCTACAGTTATTTTAAGTGCTATTATTAAAATAGGGTGAAAACATTGTTTTTCCTCCTTTATTAGGAGAAGGGAAAAAACAGCTATAACAAGGGGTAATTTTACCTTGAATGGTGAAAGTTCTGTGAAATGATAAGCAAAGTAAAGGATTTATTGTTACTGCAGATAATGTTAAGGACTGTCCTTGTTTTATAGCCACTTCTCTTAAATTAAAATATTGTCACATAACTCTTTAGATAGCAAATCTGAAATCATCTGCACTTGCAGAGCTGTGAGTTTTGTTCCAAGATTTATATGAGAAGAAAATACATAATTTTAAGGGGGGAGAAGGTATAGCTATTTCACTAGTAATTTCTATTGTACATTACTTTTGTACACTAAACTTTCAATCTGTCTATGCAGTTTCTCTGATCTGATATTTTCTTTGAACATGCATGCTGTACGGTGAAATAATAGAGCTATTACAGCTCTATAAAATGCTGCTGCTGTTCTTTAAAATAAACTTTTTCAATACTGGAATATCATTTGGAGGGCCATATTACTTCCCTGATCTTTATTATCGCGTTCTACTTTGTCAATTCTTTTGGTCTGAGATTTAATGGACATCTTTTATTTGCATGTAGCTATGTGAAGGGAAATGACAAAATCAAGCACTGGCAAGATGAACTATATTATGAAGACAGTTAATAACATATATCAAATGCTCCTCTATGAAAGTGTTTTTCCTTATTGCAGATTATACTGTGTTATTTCTGAGTGCTTTTTGAGTGGGGGTTTTCTAGAAGGGGAATAAGAGAGCTTGAAGATGATGACATACTCTTACACTTCTGTTAAAATAACAAATGCACTTATCACTGTATAATGTGAAATGCTTGAGGGAAGTGTCTGATTACCAGTGTGGAATAAAGTAAAGTTTAAGTAAAGCTTGAAGAAAATGCTTGTTAAGTTTTGTACACCAAAATCAGTCCCTTTTGAATGAGTAATATAGTGACGCTCTTGTTACTATAGTTCTTGTATTAATCTTGATTAATGAGTTTTAGTTTTTATTTCTGTTGAAGCATGAAGCCTTTCCACAGTCATATGCTCCTGGTGCAAACGTAATTCTTCATGTCTTGGTCTTGCTAGATAAAGCTTGCAGCAATTGTTCTAGGTATCTTTTTAGAAATGTAATTTCTGCTCACCTGATAATGCTTCTGTTGAATAATTACCACTCTCTGTAAAGAAAGTGTGCTCATCTGTCCTTTGAAAGGAATGCTGGTGATGACTTGAGAGGGGAGTAATTTGTTATTTTTTGGTATCTCAAACCCATTGTTTTCATGGCAAAATGCACCTGCACCAAAGATCCCATAATCTGTTTCTGCCATAGTTCAATACCGGAGATCAAAAAAAATTTTGCAAGAAATGTGTTTACGCTGAGACATAATAAAACATCTTCATAAGTTGCTTTCTTATTTTGCCACAAGGTTTTTGTTAAATTTTGTAAGACAATACAAATGATGTTTTTTTTGTTTACCTCGAATAGGCATACTGACATTATTGGCCTCCTGTCAGCCTAGCTCCCTTTCTTTAATCCGCATGCCATTTGCATAGCAATAACTCGTATAGCACTCGCTTTAGTGGCAATTATCTGTTATAACCACTCGAACAAGGAAATGCAAGAGCAGAATATACAGGTTTGTCTTGCTACACCATAGGGCTCTTCTCCTCCTGTAGCTTATTATTTACCTCTCCTAGTATGTAGGAGACCCAGGCATAGACTTAAGACCCCAGGGTACAAGGTTTGAAGGAAAATGGATCCTGCCATTGTGCATTTTTGATGTAATAGCAGATTTGGAGACGGAAAAAGTACTTCATAAGTAAATTAGGCAAAAAAGACCTCCAAAAACCCCAACACAAACCCAAAAAGCTTTCTATTTCAGTGTTTAATTTTTGAGCAAATAAATTGTATGTGTAGAGAATGACAGGTGTGCATGACCATGTATAGCTTATGTTGCTGATGATGTGACATCACAGAAGCTGGGATGCTTTACAGTTGATCAGTAATTATACCCAAGGACATTGTATTGTTAATGAGAACCAAAGAACTGTGAGGTAGGGAAACCTTTCTAGACATTTAATACTGTATTTGTTTCCTCGTATGACTGAAGTGTTAGTGAAAATAGGAGCAGGTCATTAATGGGAATCAGTAGCAGAGATCTGAGCCTGGAATAGACGTCAAGGCAGCAAAAGAAACTGGCCTGGACTGTTTGCAAAGTCAGCTGGAAGCATCTTGATTCTGTTCTGAAAAAATACCCTCCAAGAGAAATCTGGAAAAGATAGGGGAAAGATTTTTTTCGGAGGCATTCATTCCTTGTACAAGCACGAGAGGTGAAAAAGAAGTGAATACCTCTCCTCTTGACACAGGCATTTTGAGATCAGCACTTCATTTGCACCTGATGGTCCATATTTCAGAAATATAAATCTATTTGCATTCAGCCTGACCCTATTATGAGTAACTAATGAAGAGATTAATTCATGTACTTCTGCCTGAGGGCATGTAGGCAAGACTGCTGGCTGGGAAGGCATCCAAGAATGTGACTGGGGAGCAGCATCACTACCTGCGGCACAGTTGTCTTGCAGCTGCTGGGAGCGGTATTCCAGAGTAAACAAGTTAACATGGACAGGCAGAAGGGGGACAGGTGTATCTGCTATGTTGCAAATGCTTCTGCCTTTGAAATGAATTCAGTCAGAGTTTTTTTATTTTGTAGGTGCAGTGGTGCCCCATGGATTGCTTTTATTTAATTTCAGGTGGCCCTTCTCTCCCTCAAAATTTGATACTGGCAACTAAAAAGTATCCATTAAAACTTTTCTTCATTCTGAGCAAGGCTGAGGGGCTAAACTGAAACATGAATAGAAGCAGTTTTAGTAAGTAGGTACTACCTATTAAAATGTGTAGTAACCAGACTACTATAATGAGATATCTACCCAAGGATTTTCATGCAAATCTTACCGGGCATTGCTGAGCTGGTGTTTGTAGTGTACAACATTTGTCCTTCACTGGTCTGCATATCCAGCTATGGAGAAGTGGCAAAAGTTATGATAGCTTTAAAAAAAAAAAATTACTCCAGTGTCCTGGAAATTGCAGACCAGCAAATCTGATATTCGTACCAATGATACTGCTGATAACCATAGAAAGGAACAGGATTACTCAATATTAGAATTAGAATATTAAATAACTGTTATATACTGAGAAACAGTCATAAAATTTTGAAAAGATGCCATACAACAAAAATCTATCAGAATTCTTTAAAGAATCAGAAAACCACTACATAGAGTAATTCAGTCAACACAATATATTTCTATTATCAAAACATATCGATGGGTCTCTATAGAAAAACAACAAAAAAGTGAGGGGAGGGAACCACTGTGGTTGATTTTTTTCTTTATTTATTTTTTAGTTAACAAAACACAACAACAAACCCCCTCAAGCTTCCATGGAATAAGACGGAATCTTCTTTTGTGTTAGATTCCTTGATGAACTTTTATGGTTGGATCTGTAAGTTAATGATTTGTGAACAGAGGATGAATAGTGGGATGTCAATGCATACTGCTGGCACATATGCAGTAAAGACAGCAAAACTAAAATGGACTACAAAGAGTTGTAATGCTTTCTAAGGTGATTAAATTGGCATATGAAAAACTGTAAGAAGAAACAGTTCTAATTGTACGCGAACAGTAATTGCTTCTTAATTGGCTACACTTGGAAAAAAGATCTTCAGGGTAATTCTGGATTTGAGTTTAGTGGTGCTTCAGATACCAAGTTGCCTAAACAAAAAAAGCAAAGAAAATTTTTGGAATTTAAAGCAATTATAGTTCCTAATGAAAGAAGAAAGAACAAAATGGAAAGCATTACTTATGTTACTGCATGCCCTGGGTAATTCTTATTACTGAGTACTGTGTGAATTTTTTTCTTTTCGCCTTACCCTCAGAAGGATATTGTTCAACTATAGAAGATACTGAGAAAAGGCAAGCAGAGTAATCAATGTCCGGATGGCTTTTGAATGGAATGAAAGTAAATAAATTATGATTCTCAATATGGAAAACCACGTGCCCTTACTCATCTCACTGAAGACTATAAACTCTTTGAATAGCAGGGAGAAGATGAAAAGGGAATGATTTGTTCCTTATGTCTCCTAACATGAGAATGAGGAGGTAACTAATGAGGCAGCAAGTTATTAAATAAAAGGAAGCACCTCGTCATATGACAGATAATTAAATTGTAGAACTCATTTCTGCAAGACGATATAGTGGCCAAATGTAAAAAGGAAGTTAAAGTGTTTGGACAATATCATGGCAAAAAAATAGTAGTCTTTCAAGCTTATTAAAGATAATGTTTGGCTAGTGCCTGATCCATGAAGCCCCCTGGCTCAGTGATAGGTGGAGACAGGGAGACTGTATCAGAGGAAGGATTTCTGCTATTTAATACTGTGTTGCATTCTTTAGCTTGACTTCTTAGCTGTGGATCCTGTTCTTCATCTTGAACGGCAAGACAGAAGCATCCCATCACCTGTTCTGCCTTTATTCAGAAGCAGAAGTAAAAAACACTTTCCTTCCCAGCAGAGAGGCTGAATAGATACTTACTCTTTTAAGTATTTGGTTGACCTTTTCAGGTTTCCCGTTGTTTGTTTTAATTACTTCTGATTGATAGTATAGCACTCTTGTCAGAATGTCCTATTTTGATCCTCTCAAAATGCAAGCTGTGGATTTTGCTCAAAACTGCTTTCTACCTTGAAATAGTAATTGGTTGAATTGAAGTCTTTTAGATTTCAGGATTTTTTGCCATGCTTTAGGAAGCTGTTTTTGTCCTCTGAAGATAAAAGGTGTTTCGATTAACATCTGTGAGCTAACCACCTGAAAAACAGTTCATGAGACAGAAGGGAAGGAGAAAAAGGATTTGCAAGGTTCTAGAAATGCGTTTGCAGCATAGATGTATAAAACACTTGTACAGGCACACACAGCTAAATAATGAATTGTTCACTTGCTAGAGCTGACCCACTTGTGATTCCATACATACTGACTTATAGTCTTAAATGAAGTTAAACAAAAAAGCTAACAAAACTTCTTTGAACTTGCTCGGTTATTTGCTTTAGCTGGAGTGTTGTTTGTTTGTATCTTTTTCTATTCCCTCTACACTGTATCAAGCTAAGAAATTTCTAAGCCCTCAATTGCTAGGTGGAAGCCAGCCCAGTGTCTGTAGATCTCAGAGGACCATTTGGCACAGAGGGAAGGGAGAATGTGTGGATGCATGCATGCACAGATATTTCCAGTTAATCCCTTCCTAATTGGGTTACTGCTGAGCTCAGTGCTGCCAGCACCATCGTGAGTTTCAGAACACTTGCACTTTTCCTCTGGGAGCATGCTATTAGGTGATAATCTCAGGTTTTTTTAATTTAAAAAGTGTTAAGGAAAAAAATTATAAAGGGAACAAAGTGCATCCTAAAAGCCCTCGAAACAGAAGACTATTAAGCTTTTATGTTTCACTCGTGGGTTTTGAATCTTTAGTAGTACTTGACATTTGCACCCTGATAGAATAACCTCTTCCTTTGAATTGCTGGAAATCAAAACTGAAATTGTAGCTGGTAAAAGGGATACTTAAGACCTAGTTCTGGAAATACCAGTGCTCTCTTAGGCATAATTTAGCCATGTACTGACTGTATTCCCTATCTTCTATAGTTTTGGTAAGATATCTAGTGGCTCTTGTGAGAAAGGCAAAGCAATGATTACCAGCATGGGAATTTTCTAGCTATTGTTTTCTTTGTCTCAGTAGTTCAGACCCAGGAACTAATTTTTAATGAACAAAAATTCTTCTGATAATCCTCCCATTACACTTCAGTCCATGGAGAATGTAGATTTTTAAACTAATTCCTCTAAATGTCAGCAGTTTAGTATATGCCTAAGAATACTGCATAGGAAAGGAAAAATGCAAATTAAGTAGATAATCTAAATAGAAAATTTACTCTGGCAAGTGTTACCATGTAAATGAAGACAGTCAATTTTATTTTGCCTTTATGATGAAAAACAGCAACACTTTTAATGTCTCCTCAACTGTAGACTGAAGTCAGAGATTCTGCATCACAAAAGGAAAGCTTCCCCAATTCTGATACATTATTAAAATACGAATATTTTATTGAGATTTGTGCATATAGCTACTAAGAAAGTGAAAAGTATAGAGACATGTCCCATGTAGCAGAGGATTTTGTTTGGCTTGCTTGAATAGCTTCTTGGTGAAATAGTATCACTTTTTAAACACAGTTTGCTCAGTCCTTTGTTCTACCACTCCCATCAGAAGACTATGCTAGAATCTCATTCCTCTGATGTTTAGAAACCTGGATGCTCTCTAAACCATAGACTCTCTTACATGGTTAATGGAAAGGAGCAAGCCTCAGGAGAGGATAATTCATATTCAGTATTTAGGAGCCCAACTTAATTGTTCTGGGTTGCCCTTTGAATGATAATTTGTGTTTCCATCGATTAAATGAATAGGCTATTGGTTTAGGTTTTCAGTACTAGCCAAAATGTATTTGTGGTCATTTTGTGGAATTACAGACAACAGAGCATGGTTTCATCAGACAGGATTTTTTTTTTCTTTTTTAAAGAAAGAAAATAAAAGGAAAAAGAAGGCAGGGTTTAAACTTGGGAAATGTGATAGTTTTTCATCCACTCAGAATTAATACAGCAGTGAAAATACTATCATAAGACACTGCTAACACCCATTCATTGTTTTAGATTAATAAAATACCTTAAGGTAGTCAGGTGTGAATGGAAAGTGAATTATGAGTAGTTTGACCAAAAAGGAAATTATTTGGGTTTTTGGTGATAATTTGGGAGATTCATCCAGGGGACAGTACTGGGACAGTATGAGAAAATATTTTAATTCAGAACATGGCCTGAAAAGATGTCCACTGATTAAATTTGTTGATGAGACAATGCTAAGAGGTTTTATGAATACAAAGAAGAATTGGAAAATTATCCATGAAAAACTAGATGAATTCAAGACTAGAGCAGTGCAGTGGCATTCAATTACATGTAATGCAAGTTTTGTGTACTTGAGGACCAATAGTATCTTATGCTATAAACTGGATAATTAAACTGGAGATGTCAGTTGCAGATGATCAGGATGTTTTAGCTGACTATCTGGTGGTATGCCACCAATGTGATGCAGCGAAGATGACGTCGCTTTTGAGGTGAATCAATGAGTTAGAAACAGGAATGTTTTAATGTTGCTATGCTAGACACTAGTGTGATTTAAATCTGTTGTTCTATAGATGATTTTGATCTTCTGTGTTAAAGAAAAATGGTCATACTAGTAGTAATGCAGAGAAGGGTTCCTAAGTGAGCAGAAGAAGAGAAAATTGCCTTACAGACCCCGCTTATATGTAATGTTCCAAGCAGGACAAAGTTGATATAAAAACATTAGTAATACTAATGTGAGCAAGTTTGGTGTATGGTTGTGTTGGGGTTTTTTTGTAAACAAACAAAAAACCGTAACAAGAATTTGCCCTTATTGAATAGAGGTGATCAGTCTGCCTCAAGAGCTTGAAATCTAAGGCTAACCAAAGGAACGCATGTGAAGCTGAAATTCTAATGGGTGTTTCTGGTGAAGGGTGGAGACTGATACCATGTGGGCTTTTATTTCACCTGTTGAAGATCTGATTCTGGCCCCCTTCAATTAAGAGACTTGTGTTTACTTAGTTACTTGTAGCAGAATCACATCCTTTCACTGCCATCAGCTTTCTCAGGAGCAGTGGTGGGAGAAATTTTGCAAAAAAGGCTGTCAAGTTGTCAAGCAAGGTTGTCTACCAATACGGTTTGTGTTAATTTGTAAATATTCTGCAAATTAGTTTTTCGATTAAATAAGTGTTTTAGTAGGGTGAAAAAATTTCACTCTAGATAACTTCTAAGAAAGTAGTACATCATTTGATGTTTTTTCAAGTCCAGAGTCTGTGGTGATGTGAAACCAATTAAGAAAACACAAAATTCTGTTGTGTTAATCTCAGAGAAACCAGGATACAATTAATCTTTTGCTGCAATATGAATGTGTGAAATGTATTAAGTGATAACATGAAATACTCTAATTTAAGCCTAATGTAATAGTCAGATTTTGTCAATATATGTGTAAGCAACATAAAAAAAAGTTGTGGAATCAAATTAAATATGGGAGTTTATGAATAGCTTGATTTCATATTTACTTTGAAACATGTGCATGCAGCTCTTAATTATACCTATTACCATATTTTATCTCTCTTCTTCCTTAAAGAGGCATGGATTTTATAAACTGCAAATACCTCTATTATGAAATTACCAGAAACATGGTAAATAGTGCTTTTCTGGCGTACATACTACCCTAGTCTAACTTCACATCAACTTCCACAAATTCCTCTAATGCAATAGGTACTTAATGCTGGTGGGACACAGTTCAGAAAAGATAACCACTGGAGGAACTAAGCACTTACAACTGCAGCACATAGTTCATTTGCTGTATTTAGCAAGAAGAATACTAATGTTACAAGTACAGGTACAGTGATAAAAGTACTTCTAGTTGGCAGTGAAATGGAGATTTGTCCTTCAAACTGCAAGGGAGTCACATAGACACAACAAAAAAGGAGTTGAATGCTTAATTACTGCTATAAGAAATTGCCTATCTTGCACTAAAGACTCCCAAATTATTAAATGACTTCAGCTGACATTAATCATCCCTGCTAGACTGTGACAATCATTATAAATAGACTCTTGATCCCTCTAGGAGTTTTATCTAATTTCATTGCTGACTATATACAGAACAGTGAGGAAAAAGCTGTCTGCTTCAGGGGGAATAACAAAACCATGGTTTTCACACATTGGCTTGAAAACTTTGCAAAGTATTGTACATCTGGATGAAATGTATATATATTTCTTTCTCTCAATTCTGTTTTTTTTTTTTAAAGTATTTTAGAATGGGTTTTTGTTTTGAATCTTGACATGGAAACTGGATGTTCACAAATAATTGAGTCAAAACAATCTGTTTCTTCATGTTGTGATGCTTTTGTGTGATTTTGGTAAAGTCAAGCTCTGTTGAGATTGGTTTAGGTATCTTTAAAATGTGATCTTTTACATAAAGCTTCCTCTAATGTAAGGCTATTGTGAAGGTGTGTCAAGGGTTGGTATGTATCAAAAGATACTCTGGTTGGCTGACTGATTTTAAAAGTAAAAAAAAAGCCTTATAGGATCATTAATTTCTTTTCCTATTTTCCTATCTGCCGCGTTAAACTTAACAGAGCCCACTATCTATCAAACCCTATTTATGGAGGACTTATTCCATGGAAATACTGTGTCTACTGTCTTCTGTTCCACTTCCTTAGTATTGATTGAGTTGTTCCCTGTTTAGATAGATCTTTGAAAAATTTGATAAATAGAATAAATTTTCACTTATTACTAATTATGATTTTGAAAAATCTTGGCCTGGATAGTTGATCATCTTTTTTTCCAGTGTGAAACCATAGACTGCAGAAAATCAGTTATTGACTGCAAAGAAGAAAAAGATGCACATCTATGGGATGAGTTACTGAAACAGCAAGTTAACCGTGAAAACCAAGTACGCAGTTGCTCTTTGAACAAGAGGTATACTTTTATCAGTTAAAGAGTTTTTTGTTATAATTACTGTTTTTCTCTAGCAAAGCTATGGCTGAGCTTCTTAACATTGTGAAAAGTAGACTTTGACTCAAAAGATGACTTAAGAAGTGAATAAAAGCAGATGTAGTTAATGTTATTAGAAGTTCTTTGCTGTGGTAGTTGCCTCCTCAACTGTTTTCCCAAGGAAGACAGCACTTACATTTCCTTGAAGCCATGACAGCTGACAGGAATTTCTTTGAGAAGGAGCCTTCTCATCAGGGAGTAGTGGGGCTCACTAGTAACAAGATCACTGCTAGGGAGTGTGCTCCCTATATGCCCCTCACAGGCCAGATTACTGGATCTCTGGTCACATCTGCAAGCTTCACTGGGACGCTGGGGACTGTGAGCAAACCTGTGTTAGTCAGCGACATTCACCATCCAACCCTGTGTGTGCTGAAGAGGAAAGCAGCAGGCATGGCATTTTTGCTCACAGAAAGATGCTCTGCTGTTTTGTTCTGTGATGACCCTTCTCCTGTGACCTGTGCTGCTTTCACAGGTTGCCAGAGTGAGCAGTTTGTGACCATGAGCACGTGGCAGCTGCAGCTGATCTGATCAACAAGTCTTGAAGAAGCAGAAGTGCTCAAGTGACCAAATAAGACCTTTTGACTACCTTGTAATATCCCAAATTTTTCCTTTTTTTAAAATAAAAACCACATTGATTTCCCAATGAAAACAAAGAAGGCATTAGCTACCTGTCAGCTGGTGTCGGTAAAAGAAGAATTAAAAAAAAACCAAACCCACTCCTGTGTTACTCTCAATGCATCTCAATTGAAATAATACTGAGTGGGAAGTGCCAAGGATTTTAAGTCATCAGTGATAGATTGGGATGTTTATTCAAATCTAAATCTTTTGCCAAATTGAATTTACTTTTATGTGATGGTAAAGGCCAAATGAATCACTGAGGGTTGCACTGTGCGTAGTGGTTTCATTATAGAAACTCATGTAAATGTCTCAGTCTGTGGACAGTTATTAATGCTGCTATAATCTAGAGGTCTGCATCGTGTAATGGAACAGATGCCTAATGGATGGTGTATTAATCGAAACTCTCCAAGGGCTAGTTTGGATCTTAGTCTTGTTTGTTTTGATTTTCATTAGGAAGCTGATTGTATGTGTGTGTGTCAGCATTGTGAAACAATGCTGTAAATCTCATGTGGGGAAAGCAGCAAATACAGGTTTTTAGAAAACTAATATGCAAGGACAGGAATTTTCCGTGTTGTAGACTATTTTAGATCTTCTGAAAACTGTTTTTTGTGGGCAATATTGATCAGCCTAGTCAAGGGGAAAAAAACCCCAAACTCCTGACATGACAGGAGTGAATTCATGTCTGTGTAAATCTTCTTTTTAACTAATCTGATATTTGATTTAGAATTTTTCTTTAATGTCTGAATGACTTGAGAAGAAAATTAAGATGCCTGCTGGTATAACAGACAATATAACTATTAATTCGTTAAAGCAGACTTACCCGACTTATTTTCCTGGAAATTCTTACTGCCTATATATATTTTTTTAAAATTAAAATGTCTTCACATCTTTATCTGAAACATAAAATTAATAACTGGCAAAGAACATGGAGTTAATTCACTTTGCCCTCTTAAATGGATATTCCTTCTATATGAACAGAAAGAAAATAAGCATTTGGATGGAATCTCTTCTAATCAATTGACTTGTTATTTTAATTTAATATTTCTAATTTTCTTGCAATATTCTTGTGATTACTGAGGTTTGTAGTGGGTGGAAACTACTGCTGGACCACCTGAGAGGTTCAAGTAGACACAGGTGGTGAGTAGGTGAAGCAAGCTGCCTTCCCTCTGTTTGTTTCCTATCAGTGAACCAGCCCTGGCCTTAACTTAGACAATGGTGGAAGACGAGTCTCCTTTATTGCCCTTTTGAAAGGAGTGGGTGGATTTGTATTTTTGGAAATAAGCTTTAAGCAGCTGTCTTGTCTTTCACATGCCCGTGTTTTTTGAGAGACTCAAGCACTTGAACAGCAGTGAAACACACCAGAAATCCTCTGAAAGGAAGGGAACTAATAAGAGACATAACACGTAGCTTGGCTCATTCATGTTGCCTTCAGTTGATTCCTTCTTCTAGTCTTGCGTGTATTCTTTAGCTTATAATTTATTCAGGAACTAATTTCTGGTACTATATTTGTGATGCTGCATGTAAATTACTTACTATATTTATACCTCAAAAGATTTTGATATGCTGGAGGCTCACATTCGAAGGCTTTTAGTTCATAGCATGATATAGATCCAGATCACAGTCATATTTTATTGCAGAGTATATTAGATAATTTCATAAGAATAAATTTATTTTCAAAAAGTTATATTTCTTTAGACCAATTTTCAGGGGGAAAAAGAAGTTAAGCATTTTATACCTGAGTTTTTGGCTGTTTTCCCTTAATTCTCTCAAAGAAAGAATAAAACTTTAATTTATAATATTTTTCAAACAATATGAGTTTCTTAGTTATACGCACAATATAGATATGTTAATTGCTGCTAGTCTTGATTTCTACTAGCATTGCCTCACTAGCTAATTTTGAAAGGAACATTATGTTGTCAGTAAAATCCCATTCATGTTCACTGGAAGTATTTTTAAGTGCCGAAATTCTATGTCTACATACTGTATTGTTCTGTAGAAATGAAAAATTCCACTTAATTTAGAGTGGTAAATTGTTTTCTCCAAAATTAAACTGTAATTATGTTTTTGTAGTTCTTAATTCGTTGGTAATGCTAGATTGTTGCAAATGCAAGTTGTTTGCAAAATGAAAGGTAGAAGTGTCAAGACAACTAATTTACAGTCAAATAAGCTTTTACTCTGTATTTTTGCAAAGATGATTTTATATAGCTTGAAATTTCACACATTCATAGGCAACACACTGATTTCACAAAATGAATGATTTCTCTTCATGACTTCATCAGAAGAATGATGTTCTCAGTGCAGATTTGCCAAGATTTTGGTAATGTTCTTTTTAATTGCCTTATAGGAAGCTGCTTTGCAAAAGATTTTATCTTTCAAATGACGCTTTCCATGGCATTTCATTTGTTAATTGCTTTCATGTGCATAATGATAATCTTTAAAATGTAGTGTTTTCTGTAATAAACACTTCTACAGCAGTTCATATGAATTTAGTGCAAGGAGGCGAAGATGACAGCAAATGTCATCAAAAAAATTGCTCCCTTAATTTTTTTAATCTGAGTATTTTCAATGTGTGATACAGTTAATGCGCGTTGGTAAAAGCCTTGGCATGAAATGCAGAATACAAAATGATGTGGGAAAACTTCTCATACTTTGAGTCATCATAAACTGCAAATTAGAAGTGGAGCATAGAGAGAAAAAACTGGACTGGGCAATGATCTGAGCAGTGTAACCTGGTTTTGAAATCGTCCCTCCCTCGAGCTGCTGACCTGCAGATCTTTCCTCTACCCTAAATGGTTGTGCCATTCTCCAAAAGCTGAATTTATGTTTGCTTCTCTTGAGTACTGCAAGTGTTGTCCCTATTGTAACTCGACTAATGAAACTGCTTGATAAAACTGTATCCAACTGATGAGTAAGTGAATAGTAATTGCCATCCAGCTAGCTTTTAGCAGTGGTTAACTGAATTCTTCATGAGAAATTTATGTGGAAGGCAGAAGTTCTATAGTTTTGCATATGGGGTTTTGCTTTAATAATGTGCTACCTTAGGCAAAGAGGATACCAGGTCCTCTAGGTATAACTTCCATGCAATTCTGTATCCTATCAGGCAGATGCTGTAAACCCAGTATGGCAGGAGGAATGAAGAAACTTAAAAACAGGGTACATGAATACAAAAATTGGCTTGGGGTTGGTTTTTTTGGTATCAAAATAAAGATAGAGCAGAAAGTTGCTTGCACAATTATTTTTAGTCTGTGTTCACTACTGTGGCTTTTACCATTAACATCCTTCTTGTAGAGAAAGTGAGTTATTTCCAAATGTTTATCCACATGTTTTCAAGAACACCTTCAGAAACGTTTCTAAGCATTGAAAGGTAGTCAGGAATTATTGTGGTGGTTTGCCACCAGTGATTTTAAGTACTACAGTTACAAAATTCTGTTTTGGTTCTTCTGTCTGTTTTCTTTAACTGCTTTCCCCCTCCCTCCTCCAGTGTACGAGATACCATCACTTTGTCTATTTGGATGTATATAGGCGACCTTACCAATGAAGGTTTTAAAATTCTGTTGTAGAGAGAAAGGTGAGCTGCAAAATGGAGAGAACTGTGGATGCTGCAATTATTTTAAAATAACGACTAGGACAAGCTGACATTTTTACCTTTTATTTCCAGTCAAAAAGCTGAATGAAATATGAGAATAACTGTCTTTTGCTGACCATTAATGGAAGAATTCACAAGGTTGAGTTTTTCTGAAACATTCTTGCTAATGGAAGGAAAACATAGCTATTTGATGAGAAAAGGTGATTTTAAACCATAATTCTCTTCTGCCTGTCATGTGAGTGCAGGTCTCAAATCAGGTTTTACATATAGTCACAATAAAAGTAAAGGTGGTGTTGCTTAATTTCTGGGGTATGTCTCTTATCCTGGTAGTTCACTGCTTGCCACAAAATAGAGTGAAGTAGTGCACTGGTTTGACTCTACTCCTAACACCCGAGAGCTTGTTTTCCTAGTCTCCTGCCTGGAGACTGAATTTTGTTTGTATTTTTTGCTTGTTTGCAAAGAGCGTATGCAGTCTAGTAGATCTATTTTTAATAAAGAAATAATTCTCCAGTCCATGATTGACATCTCTTAAAGATAAGTCACTCATGATCAATTGCAAGTCTTCACATCAAATGTCAACCTAAAGGTGCTCAAAACAACAGTCAAAGAAAACATTGGTAAAAATACTGAGTGCACAAATAGATTTTGTTCACAAATATATTTTAGAGTTATAATGTGATCAGACTTGAGGCTCTGGTTTACCGTTAGTGGGCATAAATTTAAAAGTGAGTCTATTCCTAAAAGTGGTCTTCCTAGCTTTAGGAGAATTTTTTTTTTTACCTAGAAAAGAATTAAAAAACATTTTTGTTGCCCTCTAAGTCTAAAAAGGTAAGAAATAGCTATAGATCTAATCAACCCCTTTATTAGGGCTTGAAGGTAATGGTCAAAACTTGAAATCTGGATGTGCAGAGGAAGTGTTTAAAAATACTTAAGTCGAAAACTTTCTGTACCTCCACAATACACATTCTTTGTCTGTGTGTGTATATGCACACAGTATATTGTGTATATATATATCTCCATATAAATACATATGTATGACAACCCCCATCCCCATTGGCGTAGGTGCTAATCAGTCGAATTTCAAGTGCTTCGTGGTACTTCAAAGCTAGAGCTCATGAAGGATGTGCAGAGATACTTGTGGATCTTTTATTTGTTGTCCTTGGACAATGATGTCAGGCCAGAGAGTTGTATGGCTAAGAGGAATCAATCGCTTATGCTCAATAATGCAAGGATGTTGATCAGCAATAACTTTTTTGAAGCGTACTTGCACGAAAATACAGCGTGTCTGTGCATCCTTATCTGAGCATGACTGGAAGGCTTTTTATGGTTGTATTCTGACTCTTTGGTATCAGATCCATTCTGTGACATCTCAAGATATTACATTTTGTGTTTTCTGATTTAAGTGAAATTTTAAGTGGAATGACTAACTCTACTTTTCTGTAGAAGAGTGACCTCTTCAGCTAACTTAAACTGCCACAGAAATGGTGAGGTATGCTGCCTGAGGACGTGTCTCTCATCTCTTAAACAGAACTGGATTTGGTTTTGCAGCAGGAGAAAGGAGGATCCTCTCTCTCACATGGCCAGTCTGGTGTGCTGGGCCCAATCCTTCTCCCACTGCAGCCTGGGTGAAGGTGAGCCTACAGAATGCTCTACAAGCTGTAGCTTGTCTTCTTCCAGTGGGGAGTGCTGTTATTAACAGGAGGCCTCCTGTAGAATGCAGAGCTGCCTGGATTGCTTGACACGATCGTGGACCTTTCTGCTGAGTCCTGGGGCTGTTTCCAGCCCAGGATGAGGGACAGATTGTGTTCAGTCGTGTTATAAAGGTCGGGTTTTGAGCTTTTGCCATTCTACCCGCTGTGTCTCACTCCCTCATCTTTGGATACTCATCAGGTGGAGGTGTCTGTCTGACATTTCAGAGCTATTGATTGTGAGATGCTAGTTCAGAGAGAGAAAGAGGAATGAAAGCCCAAGCTTATGCTACTCTGTTTTATGACTTAGTAGCTGTATAGCACAGATTGCTCTAGATGTCTGCCCTCAGTCTCCTTCCCTCTCTTTTAAAATATGATTATTTTCCCAAAGTGCTAGTTGGAAAGACATTTACAGACAGATGCTAAAAGCAATGAAAGGTTGGATCTGTTAACGGAAGCTATTTTGAAGTCCGGTCTCTCCTGTAGAATTTTTTTCTATCCAACAGAGCAGCAGTTTTCTGGTGGGATGATCATTGTTCCCCCACAAGGCCTAGCGGAAGCAGCGTGAATTTTATGTCCTTCTGAAGGAGAGAAGAGTCACATGACCACCCTTTAAGTATTTATAAGTGTTAATAAGGTCCCCCCTCAGCCGTCTCTTTTCCAGACTAAAGAGACCCAATTCCCTCAGCCTTTCTTCATAGGAGAGGTGTCCCAGTCCCCTGATCATCTTGGTAGCCCTATGCTGCACCCTCTCCAGCAGTTCCCTGTCCTTCTTGAGCTGGGGAGCCCAGAACTGGACACAGTACACCAGGTGCGGCCTCACCATGATTCTATGACCGAAACACTGATTTGCTCCTTTCCAAGATAATTTGCAGCTTGTGGGTGACCCAATAACCCATCACACTTGTAAAAGTTTTATGATCTGTAAATCTTTTTTTGGGGTGGAGGGACAATTTGTAATACAGAGGGTTCAATAGTCTTAGAAGGTATTGAATGCTTACAGAGAAAGCTTGAAACAAAATAAGACAAAATATATAGCTTATCCTGAAGTTTCTACAGCTCCCATTTTGGTAATTCACTGTAATTAATACTATTTTCTGGAGGAAAGAATTAGGCAGGGCTTTTCAGATAGGTATGGCTCATAGTTCAGAAAAAAGGAACAGCATATTATCTGTTCAGATGTATGTAAGGTGTTTGTTCTTTTGCATGAGATACCTAAGTCCTTTTTAAATTTTTAAAAAGAAAATAGAAGGGTAAAATAATTGTAATTACTTAAACTAGCTTCTGTTTGATGCCAGGACGCATCTCTGATGTGGGGACATGCTTTTTCTGCCTCTGCCCTGCTTGTGGGGGTTGTTAATGTAACCTGTCTGGGACTGATGGCACTAATGAAAGAGAAAACCAAGCATACTGCCTGAGCCTGTAGGATTGAACAAATGGACCTAGAAGATGGAAAGACTTTCCCTCTAAGCTGTTGTACGGGGTGTTCAGGACTCTGCTGGATTGCTGGACTCTATAGTGGGTTGCTGTGTACTGAGGAGTTTGTTGTGGGAAACCAGCTGATGGAGAGAATGGGGAGCCAGAACTAAAGGTTGAGAAGAAGGATGAAACCAACTGAATGGCGAACAATATGTTGCTAAATAGCATTAATGCTCTCCCACGAAGTAGACAACCAGTGAATAAATACTGCATTGATCAGGAAACATCAGATACGTGATGCGTTTTGAGGACAGTATTTTGAATTTGGAAGCCTCATATTGCCATTTTGGGAATTCTATGTATTAAGAATATTTCATAATCAAAATATGTGTCTGTAATAATATTCTGATGTCAACCCCTCGTTGGAATATATATATGATGATCTAAAGCAGGAGAAATCATTTGTTTTTAAAAAGAAGTTTGGAGGAGAAGCAGCAAAAATATGAATCCTCATGTTTAATACATAAAGCATTTATTTTATAAATGGACAAAATACTGAAGAGTTCAAATACTGTTTTCTTTTAGCTGCACATTCACATGTGTGGAAGGTGAATTTTGGGGATGGTACATTGTAAGTAGCTTATAAGCTTCAAAAGATATGATCGCATTTCAAACAATGCTTATTCTGTGGAATAATCTTCTAAAGCAGAAAATATTTTTTTTTGTCACTGGTAGTGGAGACAGTATTTTATGTCCTAAGAGAGGTCTTTTCTTTTTAATATTATTCATAAGCTCACGCAAATTTCGGAATTTCACGTAATTTCCACGGTGACAGGGAACAATTGTTTCTATTCACTGTTTCCAGATTTATATTAAATGCACTAGGAGCATTCAAAATGTTCTTTATTTTTTTTCTTCTCTGCAATACCAGTTTTGTTTTGCAAGTGTTGGGTTCCTGCTCTGGCTCTTGACTTTGCTTGATCCCTGCTATGACTGTCCCTAGTATCACTGGTATGGGCTGCCTTTGCCAATGCTCGTTGCCTCCATCTTGCATTAGCAGTAATATTTTTCTCTCTTTGTTGACAAAGTAAATATGACTCCAAATGGTATTCCTCTCAATTAGTGATATATAGGAATGCAAAATATTCACCAAAATTAACAGTTAACTTTAGCAACTTTTTCGCTATAGGCATTCTTCAGTAGGATCGTTCAACTCCTCACAACTGCTGTTAACTTTCCCACCCTCTACCGGCCTACACTGAAGGCAGAAGGAGGGCAGGAGGGGGGTGTCTGGTCTGGAGAGGGGCAGGGGTATTCCTAGGTTGGCCATGCCCCATACCCTGGTGTGAAAGTACCCGAGTACTGGTGGGGCAAAGAAGGGGCCAAAACAGACTTCAGCTCCGGTTATATGAAGTTTGGTCATGTTCGAGGTAAATAAAGAGGGAGGCTATTTTTCTTTTTCTTTTTTTAAGCTGCTGCAATTAACATCCCTTCTTCCCCCCCCACTACTCCCCCCCAAACACAGCTGTTTTGATGTGATTGTGCTTTGTGCAGTTTTGATTTTTGTTGAAACTGCTTATTTCAGCATGTGGCTAACTTGTGTGGAGTACAGAAATTACTTGATACCTGATTTTGTCTTGCTGCAGTGAATTCATACATTTCTTACAAATGCTGATATATGATCAGTTGATTTGGCAGTAGGCTTATGGCATTGCTAAATTCATTGCTTCTTACCAGGCTACATAGCAAAATTTTCCAGTAATAAGTGTAATAAAAAACGTACTAGAGCAGGAACATATTTTTTCTTTGTGTTTTCAATCATTTCTGTAATTCATTTTTATAACGTCCTCCAACACAATAACTTGGTTCATAACAGTTTGCAGTGTAGCATTTTGTAAAGGCTTGTATTTTTTTTAAAAGTCTGAACCAAGTAGAAAATAATAAAAAGCCCTTCCTCCACTACTTCTTGCCTTTTCTTTTCTCTTTTGTGTTTCTTCCTTCTTTGCCCTTTGTCTTTAATCTGTAAATCAGTATGCTAGCTGCTTCTACTGCTTCATTTGTTTTATGCGTCCTTTGTATTATTTCCATTTTGCTCATCTGTCTTTTAATTGTTACAGTGTGGTGCCAGTACTTCAGAAAATAGCTTATCAATATGTGAAGAAGATGCCTTCCTCTTTACTTCTTTGTTCCACACAGAAGGTCCTTGAGATGCCTTAGCCCAGTTTTCATCTTGGTAGCTTGGTTGTAACATGTAGCTCATGAAATAATGAACCTAACTTGTTTTAAAACAAAAAAGAATGGATGACTTTTGAGTTGGTTTTGAGTAATACACTACAGTAAATAGACTTCTAAAAAATGTGTATATATATGTATAAAAAAGGATGCTTAGAGCAGGTGGTTAAGACTGAAGAATCTGAACTGATGCTATCCTTATTATCTCCTTGTCTCATTTAAAACTTGCATTTTAAGTTTTTTAGTTGCAAAGAGCTTTACAAAATAAACCTTTTATTTTTTTATAATGATATGAAACATCACAGGCGAGGTGCCTGAAGACTGGAGGAAAGCCAATGTCACTCCAGTCTTCAAAAAGGGCAAGAAGGAGGACCCGGGGANGAACACCTCTCATATGAAGATAGACTAAGGGAATTAGGTCTCTTTAGCCTGGAAAAGAGGCGTCTGAGAGGGGACCTAATTAACACTTATAAATACTTGAAGGGTGGGTGTCAGGAGGATGGGGCCAGGCTCTTTTCAGTGGTGCCCAGTGATAGGACAAGGGGTAACGGGCACAAACTTGAGCATAGGAAGTTCCACCTAAACATGAGGAGGAACTTCTTTACCTTGAGGGTGGCAGAGCACTGGAACAAGCTGCCCAGGGAGGTGGTGGAGTCTCCGTCTCTGGAGACATTCAAAACCCGCCTGGACGTGTTCCTGTGTAACCTGCTCTAAGGTGGCCCTGCTCTGGCAGGGGGGTTGGACTAGATGATCTACTAAGGTCCCTTCCAACCCTAGGATTCTATGATTCTATGATTCTATGATCACAGGTACCTCTCCTTTGAATTGTTCTATTTACTGATGAGCACCAGTTAGGTGAGGAGGTTCACCTGTAAAAGGAGACAACTATATTTTGTGTAGTCCTTGTTTAATTGGAGAACTTTGAAGTTACTGCTGTTGCTTTTCTCTACAGTCGGTTTCAAAGGAAATTTTTTTCTGAAGGGGATTTGCATTGCCAGATCAGGCAGTACTGCAGGACTGATAAGAAAACTCTCAGGGTTTCTCACAGTATTGTGAATGAATGTAGTACAGTAATAACTTGCACAGTGTGGAGACAGACTGCAGTTTTTTGCTCTTGTCAGTGAAAATATAGATCTGGAATTTATATTAAAGAATAAATTGTTGGTGAGCTACTGTTTGTATTGGTCAGACTGAACAGAGACCATTATCGTATGGCAGAGAACTATTAGGTGGATGTGCTTTCCTCCAAATTAACTTACATTATCATTGTTCTCTTTGCCCTGGTGTATTCACAAACTGTACTGCTCCTGGCAGTGAGAAACACAGTCCTATGCCTGAGTCCGCTGTATCCCTTAAATCTGCAATAATCAAAACAGTGCAAAATATCTTTGTTGTATTGCAATTGGAGGGGTAATCGGCCTTTCTAAAACTCCTTTGAAAAGTTGATTACTTGATTACGTGAGTAATTCCTTCTCCTTGTTTCAGCACTGCAGTATTTCTTTCCTTAATTTCCAACTGTAGTCATTGGCTGATGGCTGGCTGATGCCTTGGGCTCCTGCCATTTTGTACTTTTTCTTCACCATTATAACTCTTATTTAAATACAAGATCATGCTTATTTTTCTGTGTAAGTGGGAAAATATTCTCCAGCAGTAGTCTTGCTTTTAGTGATGCTGGGCCCTTGGCTTGGTTTCAGTTCCATCTTTTCTTCCTATTAATTGATCTCACTCCATCTCCATTGTGTCTAGTTTCCAACAGCTCTAAGTGATGGAGCTTTTAGCCACTGTTTTAGCCCACACTTGCCAGATGGCATTGCAAGGAATCACCATAGGTGTGTTCAGTCTTCCCAGTTTCGATCCAAGCATGACTTACATCATTAGATTCTAAAGAGGCATTTGTATTCCAGCCTGAGGTCAATAACGTTCCCCAAATTCTGCAGGGTCTCTGTTCCGGGGTCATCAATCACTGTGGCTAAACAAGCAAAAGGACAGCCAAGAAAACTCTGCTCCAGTGGACATTGCACATAACAATTAGGATGGGGCAATAGAGGCTTAAAAAAAATAAAGGCTTAAACAGAGCTGGTAAGAGAGGCAGATGTTTCTCATTTCATTAGTAATTCAGAGCTTAAGTGAACTAATTTGTATGTGCCACTTAATCATCTCTGTGTCCTTATGTCAATACCGATTCTGTTGTCAGGAGACCATGCTTCCTGAACTTTCTCTCAGTTGCTAAATTCTCAAATTTAGCTCAGATTTGATGTGCTGCGTGACCTACAGTATCCTCACCGTGCTAATAAGACCACACATTTGCCCACTGCTGGAAGACATTTGAAAATATTTTGAAGTTTGTAAATGTTAAATAACGTTTTCCTTTGCTTCAAATATTTCTCTTTTTTGTGTTGTAATTTATTATGTTTTAGAGATTAATATTTTACAATTTTCACTTCCAAAAAGTAAGACCAATAAGTGATAGACTGCAGAAAATACCACATTACCTTTAAATAACACTTTTAATTAGTACATTAGCAATAACACTACTGTTTGCGTACCAGAGTGGATCTCAAATTGAACTTTTTACTTAAGATCATTACAAAACTACTTCTCCCCAAAATACACCTTTTTTTGTTGTTGAGTTTTGAAAACTCGTGTATTCTGTTAATGCTACAAGTTGGGAAGTTAATATTTGAAAAGCAAGTCAAATTTAGCATCTGGCATGGCTTTTTTTTTGTTTTTGTTCCAAATAATTTTGATAGACTAATACAGTTAGTTAAATACAGTAAACACAACTCTAATCTGAAAGGGTTTTTTTAATTAGGTTTGATGTTTCTCATACTCTTGCAGTCATTCTTCACTCTAGAGGATTTCTACAGAGATTTCCAGTAAGAACTTCCCTCTTCCAGTGTGTCTGGCAGCTTCCGTTTTCTCAGACAGAGATGCTTGCTGGAGGCTGCTCAAAGAGATCACTGTAAGAAAATCATTTTTTCCCATCTCTCATGGGATTAACGCATGATCTGTGCTTTCTGATAGCATGAGTCAGCCCTTGTCCCTCCTTCTCTGTTGTTAGAAATGGTGGAAGTTGGTGGCTGCTCTAGACTGGACATTTCTGTTTGATTAAATGAATGGAATTGGATTGGGTATGTTTTGGCAATTTAAGTGTTGAAAGGAATCCTCAGAATATGAAAATTTAAACTGTGTTATAAGGTATGGTTAAAACTTCATCTAAAACAGGTTGATTTGATCCAAATGCACACATAAGGGCACTTAAGGAAGTGCAGTAACACTTAGGGGAGAAGGAGATTTATAAACTTTTAAGTTCAGTCTACAGCCATAAATAAAGAAGTATTCTTATGTCATATGATATACTTTCAACATGTGCAATGCCTAATTTGGTCTGGTTTTGCATCCCTAGTGTATACTGCAAACTATATAGATTTTCGAGTAGATCTGTCTTTATACCTTTACTAAAGGAAAGATCAATGGGGAATTTCTGTTAATAAGACAACCTAAAGCTACAGTCTGCAGCCTCCCAGTATTCAGCATGTTACTGGCATTAACCTAATTGGTGCAGATACCTCTACGTGATTTGCTAAAATTCTGTCTGTTACTGAAAATAGCCTCAAAAACTGGTGTTATGGGGAGAGAGCTATGAATATAGTGAAGCCTGCTGCAAGTCATTTAGAAGGCACAATTTATATTCTTTCATTTCTTTCTTTCATTTATTCCATCAGGATACTATATGTAGATGCAAGTGCTGCACTTGCCAGAATTTGAAAAACAGTTGTTAAATAAGAGATGCTGTGGAGGAAAAGGGAAAACTCCTTTCCCAATTTAAACATATGAAAAAACATGCCACTGTTACTCATTTGAACTGTGATTTCAAGAGTGATTCTGGAGGTTCCTGCTTCTGTATTGGTATAAGACCATAATTCAAGTTAGTAATAATTCTAAACAAGGACCAAATGATGAAAATAGCATCAAGACAATGTAGTTTACAAGAAAAATAAAATGTTTTGTATGAATAACTGAAATGCAGTTTTTATGTTTTGGATTGCACAGTTGTGCAATCTTTTTAGCTTAGGAGTGTTCTCTATATTTGAGTTATAGTTATAAGTTAACTTATAAGTTAAAATATCAAGCAAGTCGTAGCAATGAAAAGTTGTGTATTCAATATGCATCTTTGCTGCAAGTGTAATTAATGTTCAGTAGGACTGATACAGATCTATTGCGACTATACTGAAATGTGCACAAATGCAGTAATGATTATTAGTACTTTTAAATAAAAGAAAATAATCTGGGGAGGTTCAGTGAGAGATACTTTTAAGTTCTTATAATGACAAGTGTACATTTCAGTGACCACTTACATCATCTACTGATGCTACTCAGCGTCAGTATATGTTGCTTCCCATTGATTGCCACCGTGACTTAAAGGATATTTTATTTCTTTTCAGAGTGTTAGAGTACAGTTATGGTACAGCCGATTGCAGACAGTTTCTGCATCATATATTCAATTATTCCATTTCAAATGCTAAAAAGGTTTTTGGATTTTTTTTTTCCAAAATGAGCAAAAGTACTTGATAGGGACACAGTAATTTTAAAGGTTAGAAGTTCAGCTCTTAGCTCCTGCAGCAAAATGCTTTTAGTATTTTTTCCATATCTGTCTGGAAAATTGCACTATTTCAAATTGTAATTTTTAAGTACATTTAGTTGAATGATGCATAATAGGTAGTAAATTTTAAAAATAATTAAACTAAGCTTAATCTGGTTAGGCTGTTAATTACCATCAGGATTAACTTCAGCTAAAATAGGGTAACTTTAAGCAGTGACATGAATAATGAAACCAGTAATGGCAAAGTCTCAGGAACGATTGAAAGGGTTTTGCATAAACAAGGTGGTTATTTAACCTCGGATAAGCTATTTGGGGGATGTACCATCTAAAATGGATAAAGGACTTTGTAAGAGCTATCCCTTTAATCCTCTTCAGAATCTGCAGGTTGTTACAATAGATAAGTGTGTGTTTCTTACTTAGCAATATGTACTTGATATTTTGCATATTCAGGAATACTGCATAGAAATGAATCCTCCCAACTTGCGATAGTCACAAGTCAAATAATTTGCAGATATTTGCTAAGTTGATGTACTTTTCAGCAAGAATTAGCTTTTCAATTTGAAATACTGAAAGTCAGCCAGTCAAGTTAGCCCACAGACAATGAGCAACAGAGGTGTTTTGGTCACTCTTGCTATGAAGAATAGCATAGGTACTATCAATACAATGATTTTGTTTATAGGTTAAAGGTCTGCCAGCTGTTTTATTGCTCTAACTGTCGGTGGATCTGATCTGCTTTTCCAGTCTTTGTGTTGCAAACTCACCTTTGATACCTTAAAAACACTGTGTTGCATTTTTCGGGGGGTTCAATGCGTACCTACTTTTTAGACATACATTTACATCATCTCAGTTCCGTAATGCAGTGATGAATAAGAAGTTTCTTGTTGCAGTTGTTTCAACAGCTTTGTCCACACAGGATCCCCATTTTTATTAAAGCTGCCATACCATGACTGTTAGGTGCAGCTGTTAAAGACGAAAGTCAGTTAGGCTGATTTTTGGTGTTTCAAAGCATGCTCCGACATTGGTTCCCATGAGCTTTCATTTAGAAAGCAGTATCAATTTTGCATTTTCTGTGCATCTTTTAAGGATTTTTTTTTTTAGTGTTGCTGTTTTTGTTCCCATGGATTTTTGCAGGTGGCTATTTTGAGAGCCATTTAAAAAAAAATAAAAATTAAAATCCTAGTGGTGTTTTAGACAAGGCCAGATGCTTATCTAAGTATCCAGAACATCAGCAGATGATGACATGGGAAACATGGTGTTCATTGATAGAGGTTTATGCAGCATGGGTGTAGTGTTTGGATTTTTTATTTTAATTGTGTCAGGACAGCTGCATATCAGCATAGCCATCTTTTCCATCCTGGAAAAAAAAGAAAGCAACAGTCAAAAGGGTCGTGTGTGTTCAGTGGGTATTGACTCTTAGCAAATTAACAGTCAGTACAATGTCATGCAATACTTGTAAAAGTATCAAAATGTAAAGTAAATGCAAGAGGGAATTGCAAAAAACTCCAAAAAATTCCTGTTTTCCAAGGGTCAGGTTACTAAGTGTTTGGGTTTCATGCTTTTTGCAGAATATCATTGTTGGAAGGTACAGATCTTAATAAATGATATTCTTGTTTGGTAGGTTTTGCTTGTCTCTTCCCTTGGAGTCCTTTGTTCGTGATATTAGAAAATTCTTTTGGACCTGTTTTGCTTTCTTTTATAAGTCATCTGCCATAACAGCAGCCTCTTAAGACATACTGAAAATGTAGCATATAAACCTAAATTTGGTACCCAAGCCTTCACAAGCATCTTATTTCCTTATTTAATAAAAAAGCAATAGTAGTAAATCTTCCATCCACAGATGTCAAAGTACTTTGCATGTGATGATTAATTGCAGTAGCCTAATCATCTGTGTTTGATATAGCTAAGTCTTGAGGATCAGGGACTGAAAAAGAAGCAGGTGTCAGTCATACTTTTATCTCCTCTCTCCTTCATTTCTTTTCTGCATACCTTCACCTAGTGCCTTGTTTAACTCTCCGCCAAACTGATGTGGCTATGTGGGTTTTTGGGGTATTTTTTGAAAGAGATGGAGATGGCGATTGTCAGATAAGCTGGTCTGGTAGACGTTTATCCTCATACCCTCATCCTCACTGACTTTTAGATTTCGTTTGTAATTATAGACTAAAGTGTTCCATAATTGTATGGTTTTCCGGCATTATTGCTTTCTAGCACAGAAGCTGGTATAAACACTGTTTTTCTTTTCTTGAAAACTGGAAGTGCTTTTTTATTATTATTACTATTTAAACTCATCTGAGATCAGTACAGTTTTTCTCCACTTTTTTTTCTTTTGAGAGATATTAAGGGGAGCAGATAAATGGGTATAAAATCTTCTGAAATCACAAAACGTCCCTAAGTGTGCTTCATAAACTAATGATGGTCCCCCCTCTTTTTTTTTTTTTGTTTTCCTTCTAAAAACTATTCTGGTTTCCCATCCGTTCCCTTTAGCAGTTTCACCAATACTGCTATATTACATAACAACAAATCCAAACTGATTTTAGATGTGTGAGTACTAGACTTGACTTTTTCTTCACTAGCAAAATGATGTACTGAATGAGGCAAAAAAAGTTATGAACTTTCATTGAGATCACCAAAACAGTTACTTAAAAATCTCTACACCACCCCCCCCCCATTT
>VXBO01002387.1:115047-165251 GCA_013400135.1 Rhinoptilus africanus
AAGAATTCTCTTGCTTAGACTCAGCTGTAGGAAATGCAGGTGTTAATTTCCAGCTCTTTCTGCAGCAACTGATTTAAACTCTATGTAAGTTTAAAGACTGGTTTGTCAATGTACAAAACTTGAGATATCAGATTTGGTTGAAGAAAAATGTGGCTGGGAAGGCTGCCAGTGCTTGAAATAGCATAGGTAATTGTTGGACTCCCTTTATTTGGAGTATGCTTTCTTGATGCTTGTTTGCATGAATTAGGGAGGCAACACCCATATTTTGTGCAAGGCCACTTTGTCAACTTTCCAGAAGCTGGAAAAATTTCATAGCCAGGCAAGATATAATCTGCATGTTCTGAAGCCCAAATAATTTCTAGGTGGTGGTAGTGTCATCTTCTGTCCAGGTAAGATGTATTTAGTAGCTACAACCCTCAGGCATGGATTTTAGCTTAAGTTTAGTGGCGGGTACTTTTGGTCTTGGTGGGGTGCCTCTTAAGATAAAGGTGTTTGCTGCTTTAGCACATAGTAACAGTGTCTCAATAAAGAAGAGTCCTGTTGGGTCGCTTTAATGTAACAGGAGTACTGGTAGTCCAGATGTAATAGAGATGACTGGTGGAAAAAGTCCTGTGCATACAGGCCAAGAAGTTAAAGAAAACTCAGTCTTGTGTCACTAATAAAGGCTGCAGGAACACAAGCTGAACTCCCATCAGGGCTCAGGGAAGCCATGTGGAAGTTTAACTTGAGAGAAATTTATCGTGAGCCACGCATCACTGGGTCCGCTGCTCACAGATCACCTTTGCTTCAAATGAGCTCGTCTGAAGATTAAATGAAATTTCATAAATTCCTTTTTTGGCAGAATTAAGAGCCCATTGACCCTCTCCGAGCATGGAATTTCAAACCTACTGCTTAGGCCACCAAACTTTTTTCCCCTTTCACTGAAAGATGATTGCTTGTTTGCAGGTGACATTGTAGAATTGAGCTTAATGAAGGAGAAGAAGAACTGTCCGAGCTCGGCTTTCCTTTCTCCTTTTCCCTCTGCTCAAGGTGATTTTAAATGCCTTTTTGAGTACACTGTGTAATGGACAAGGCAGCAATTATTCCTTGTCAAATTTATGGTTACTTGATTATTTACATCAGCTGAAAGAGGCCAAAATCAATGGGAGCTCTTTTGTGCTAACAGTGGAACTTCATTTTATCCCTGTCAGAGACCTAATTTGCCTCAGCAACTGCTATTGTCAAAGTAGGGCAGAGCCTCTTTCCCTGAAGACCTTAGACTAAAATTGCTAACGCTGCTCTCCTCTCTGGTGTCCTCGATGGACAGAAAACAGTCATAGAAAGAAAACTTAACTTTAAAAATTTAATATTCATGAATGATGTCTGTTATTTTCTGGTCCTCTGTAAGATAGCTTTGTCTCTGCACAACTTTATGGATTTTAAAGTTGAACATTTTAATGTTGTTGTCCCCCCCTTTCTGACAAATGAGTATTTTTCATGTTTTCATCATTGATCTTTTTTCCTACTACTCTGTAGAAGTCTGCAGTTCATGTTAAGTGTTAAAGACAAAAGGTCTACCTTAAAAGTATTTTAATGTATATATAGCAGTTGGACTAGATGATCATTTTAGGTCCCTTCCAACTGAAGTATTCCATTCCATTTCCATTCCTGAGGAAGCTGTTTTACATTTTGTTTGGTGAATGTTATACAAAAATACTGCAATTCACCAATTCTGTCAGCATGTAAGTTCTGAATGAAAGAGCGTTTGTGAGCATGTCTGATGGTGTGGCCTAAGCAGTGCTTCAAGTTAGTTATATTTAAAAATGGTTTACCATG
The DNA here is from genome assembly GCA_013400135.1 of Rhinoptilus africanus. Classification (NCBI taxonomy): domain Eukaryota; kingdom Metazoa; phylum Chordata; class Aves; order Charadriiformes; family Glareolidae; genus Rhinoptilus; species Rhinoptilus africanus. The sequence continues at coordinate 116,863 of VXBO01002387.1, forward strand.
GTGATGCTAGTTATTTTTTCTGTGTGGCAAGGCTTGAACCACCTCATGTAGGCATAATTTCAGTAGGACCCCAGTGTGAGCTCAGAACTTCATTCAGTTTCAAATTCACCTGTTTCTTAAACTGTGATGGCCAGAGCCAGAGTGCGGCTTTTATTAAGTATCAGAGGAAAATGCACAACCCATTACAGGGGAAGGATTCCTTTAGCAGGTGTTAGGTAATAACAGTGAAGGTTGCTTTTTTTTTTTTTTGAAGTGTCTGACACAATAAAAAGAAGCATTTCTCATTTGCTGTGACTTTTGGAGCTATAGAATATCACTCTTTGATGGGTTTCATTTCTTCGCAGGCGAGCTTTCATTTGTGTTTGCTTTAGCTTTAGTTGTATAAACACTAGGCTTTGCTGAGATGCTTAATGTCTTTAAGGTCCATGGTCTTAAGGGGAGCTTCAAGTACTCAGCACCCTTCATAGGTGATCCAAGGTTGTTTTTAAGAAATGTTCTCCTTTACAAATCTGTTTGCTTTTTGTATAACTTCTTTTTATGTATGGGTGAGAAGCAAGGAGAGGAGAAAAACCGTGCATGCAGAAACGTGTATAACGTTTATTCTTTGGTAGTTATTGAGGAGTGTCAGAGAGCAGTTTGGAGTTGGTCTGTGATGACAGTTATCACCTGTGGAAACTGCTAGTAACCTGAAGAACCTATTCAAGGCTGGTATGTCTCAATATCCCTTGCTTGCTTTTCAAGGAAACAATAGCTAAGTGTGAAAAGTCATAATTTTCACTTTGCATTAGTAAGTATACTGGCAATTTGGTTTTTTGCTGCTGTTTTTCATAAAGTAACCAGGGAACAGTAGTAATAGCTTAATATTTGGACAAGTCACTTCCATTAACAGAGTGCATTTTTATAGGTGATTGCAGAACAAACAAGAAGCTTTGAAGAAAGGATTTAGAAAGAAATGCAGCTTGCACACTTGCCTCATTCTTTGTGCCCTGAAATTATTATAGCTTCCTTCTATGAAATATGTCAAAGACACAGGGCTTTTTTTCATCTGAATAGGCTTCAGGTTTTTGCATTTTCTCCTTCCCGGCATTCCTTCACTTTGCACATTTTACAGTGAGTTACCTTTTGCCATGTTGAACCTTTTTCACGTTATCATTGAATGGCTGGTTGGGTCCAAACTTCTCAAGTGGAAACTCTAGCTCCAGAAGAGACCTGTTCTGGGAATACGTATGACTCTGGACAATTCAGTTCTCAGCCTTCATCCAACTGAGTACCACAGGTGAGGGAAATGCCAGGGGCAAGTGCCTCTGCCCTTCACAGCTGTTTGGAGCAGTGTGTTTGTGATGTGTGTGCTCCCCATGGATGCTACCTGCTATGCCTTACTGCTGTGCTCATTCTTGCTCTTTTGTGTTGGTCTTCTCTAGAAAGTCTGGTTTAGTACTTTATTTATTCCATGCAGAGATGAATATGCAGTGGGTTCCCCCACCCCCACAACTTCATGGAAATTGCTTTTGTGTTTTTTTGATTGTTTGCTTTGTGTGCTTCCTCTCCCCCTTCTCCCTTCATTGAGACTTTAAACATGCAGAAAGGCCAACAGGATTTGAACCTACATGGATCAAACCTTAGCACATGTATAATGGACTGGTGTATTTCTTCAGCAGCATGACTGTCAAGTATATTTTTTTTTCTTACTCATACCTGCAGTTAAACAGTTTTTATCTGAATACTCAATAAGTACTAATCTTTCTCTAAGTTTTCAGAATTCCAGCTTTTTAAAAAACACAGTATTAATGAATGTTAAATCAGTGGATATTTTTAAGATTCTCTTTTCTTCAAATTTTTCTATGTGCTGGACAAAATTTTTCAGTGCCAGCCAATTTTTTGTGACACTCCAGAAAAACAAAACTACCTTCAAGAGGTCCCTACCTGAATAAAATCCAACGTGGGTTGAGTTGCAAATACTTTAAGGTGACCCAGTGCTCTTGTGTCCTTGTGAAGCTGACTCTAACCTTCATTCTATGCTTTTATGTGCAAATCTTCAGCTTCCTTCCTCCAGCAAAGGCGCCTCTGAAAAGTGGGTGGAGTCCTTGACTTTAAATGAGAGCTAAATACGAATAAAAGCATACAATAATTCAGTGGAAATGGAGCTTCTGACCAGCATTAAACAATGAACGCTCTGACTGAATAAATTTAGAAAACCTATTTGTTTCTTGTAAAGTAACTAGTAATAAAATGGGGCTAGAGAAGCCTTAGGCATATTGTATTTAAATAAGCTTCTTGTTCAAGCCAGAGCTAAAGCTCCAGCTATGTATAATGCAGCTTACATTTTATTTCGAGAGTAAAGATTATATTATCATAATTTCAATTGTAAATGCTCTTTACTTTTGTCAACAGGCCACTGATAAGATCTCTATGTGAGCCTCTTAGTTGACAAAATGGCACAGCATGCAGGAGGATAATAAACCTTCTGTGGGGAAATTTGGTTCAGTGCTTAATAACTTTAGTCAGATGGGATATTTCAAAAGAAAAGCGTGCTTGCCCGAAGAAAAACAGCAGCAAGTTCCAAGTCCCTCTGAGCGAGCATGCTAACAGCCCTTGGCAGCCTCCCTTCTTGCATGGACATCCGTTCCCCCGAGCACCTCGTTTCCTGGGCTTGTGTCACCTCAGATTAAGGGGTGACGGTGCCACCTGAGAGCAAGGCAGCGGCATTCCTTGCATGCATCCACCTGTTGCAGAAGGCTGGCCTTGGGGATGGCAGAGATGGTAGGCACAGCCCATTTGGCTTTGGTTTTGAGCATATAGAAGAGGATGACTAAGGCTTTCCCGTTCCCTCTCTCTTTTCCTGAATAATCAGATTTGCTCCAGTTTTTGGGGGTGTATCCTTTGAAACATTAATTAGTGCCAACAGCTTGTTGAGTTTGAGAATGTATTGAGAATATTCATTCCAGTTCTCCTTCATCCCACAACAGGTCTGTGATTCCTGGAACACAGCTGATCCTAGCAGTGTACCTAGGGGAGGCTTGATCTTTTTTTTTTAATATTTGGGGGTGGCAGGGCTGATTTCAGAAGTGCTGCAGAGGCCAAAGATGAAGTCTACAGATGCCACAGACTTCCAGATGCATCCATCTGCTTTTCTAGGTTTTGTACTGAGTAACCTTTAGCCAGAAAATGAGTCTGGTAAAATGACTGTGGTTACTGGTATAAATCATCAAATAGAAAGCATGGTTATAAACAACATGGCTGCACAGTATACTGAAAGGCAAAAACAGCTTAAAAAAAAAAAAGTAACTAAAAAAGCATTTTTTTTGCTAGTTTGACACTTGAATAAGCAAGCACGAATTTGCTACTAGCAATCACATATAGCAACCTTAAAAGAAACTGGGCAGGAGCTGTATGATGGGTGGGTTTGGAAGGTCCATCTAAACAGCTACTTCTTACTGAGACTTGATGTTCATTTCTCACTCTGGCAAATGCTGGGAATTGTTTTCAGAGACTGAATTATTAAACAATTAAAAAAACAAAAAACAAAAGGAGGGAGTGGAGAGTAAAACATCTGGTCTGAAGCAAAGATGATAGGCCAGTCAGGCACTGCAACGAAGACTTCTTGCTGTGGGAGATGCCAGAATGATCAGCAGCAGGACAGAAAAGACTGCTCTCAACCGTCCTGTTACTTAAGAACATATGGTATTCCCTTGGAAGCCCTTAGATAATGGTTGTTGGAAGATTTAATGTGGGGATAAGATTTAAAATCCAGCAACAAGAAAACATACAGTGACTGTTCCCTTGATGCCTCCTGAAAGGTGAAGTCTTTTATTTACTGTTCTTAAATTTTAAGGTCTTTGGATGAGGCTTGTATCTGCTTTGTGTAGTACTTTGTAACTGCCTTGGAAGCTTATTTTCAGTCAGAAAAAAAGGAATTTTTAACAGAATCTGTGCAATTTGGACTTTACCTTTATTCTTCAACCTGAGGTGTTGCCTTACATTTTTTTCATTTTTTGCCTCACTGATTAAAGCAGGATTAATTCATTCCTGATTACATGTGCATATAAAAAGATATGAATAGCAGACCTGTCACTCCCATATGTGGAGATCTCGCTCGTGTTACTTACGTGTGTTTGATTTCTAGGCAGTGAACATGAGAATGATGCTTCCCGTTTCTGTATCAGCTACAAAATAGAAGAATTTCATATCTTAACAGCATTGAGCATTTGCAGTCCTTGATTGGAACTTAGATTTTTTTTTTTTTAAGGCTTTTTAAGGCTGTAACACTGATTTTTTTAAGTACTTATGTAACTTAACTTCTTTGGATTAAAAAAAAAAAAAATTAAAAAATCTCTTTGCGGTCGGTGGAGATAGAGGTAAAGAAATCAGGTATTACCTAAAGCAGAGAAGCTAAAGAAGAAAATTTTTAAAAGCTCAGAAACAGAAAACTCAATGAACCCTTGAGTCCTTAATTTTCCTTCTTCTTCTGATACACAAAATAATTGACATTCTGCTTGATAGCCCTTGAACACACAAAAATTGTCATGTTTATTTGCATGTTAGCTATGTTTAAAAAAAAAAATCTAAAATTAAGTGCAGTTTGCATTACCTGACACTTTTAAAATCTGTTTGTGCTGCCATTCAACAAATATCAGGATGCATTCAGTGGTTGTTATCAGTTGACCTTGTAAGACATATTTATGACTATTTACTTTAAAGCTAATAAGTGTATCCATTACTTTAATCTTCTAATTATTTACTAACATAGATTATTATTAAGATTGTCTTCTATTCCCTTATCTTTCTACCTTGCTTTTCAGATTCTGTCACTGGGGAAGACAGATGAGTAAAAAATCAAGAGATAACAAATGAACCAGAACATGTTTTGCAGTTACAAAGTATTACAAAGTGTATTTGATATGGGGGTAGTTAGGCTATAAGATCACCTTCATGTTTTTGAGGAGATGTGTGGTTTTTGTCACCAAAAATCAAATGTGCATTTCCTAGAAAGGATACAATTGTGTATTTATTTAACAGTCTCGTTAATTCTGACAGAGTATTTTAAGTGTTAATAGTGATTTTGTCCATTGTGTCTCTAGAGCCAAACGTTGCTGCTGGGTGCACTGTATTTATAGTGTCAAATGTAACTTCGGCAGTGGTTGGCAGCACAGGCATGAGGTGGTTTTGTTGTTACAAAATAACTGGCTTTTTTTTTCTTCCCCCGTGAGTTTTGTGTCCTAATCGCTTGGTGGCAAACTTGATTAATGGAATTTACCTTAACTGTTTTCCTTGTCAGTGAAGCATTTACTGAATGTGGTAATAACCAGATCAGTTGCTTCTGCTTCATAGGGCTTAATACCGAAGAAGGATTCTTCTGAGATAAGTATGATTGAGAGCATTCATTTAGCTGTATAATGGACACAATGTAGATGAAAAAGTTAATGGAGACATAGATACGTGCTAGGAAGCTAAATGGAACACAGCCAAGTTACTTGGCTGAAAATGCTTGAGATTTCAATTCTGTCTCCTTAGTTTTGGAACTGCATTTCTCTGTAATCATATTACTGTGTTCAAATTCTTTCCAGGACAGAGTAGGGATGATGGGTGTCACCTGCCAGAGCAGTCACTGGGAGCTTACTCCAAGGAAAAGATGTGCCAAATATGCTTGATAGGATTAAGTTCAAAAAGGAGAAAAATAGCAAGTATAAGCATACTGGGCTCCATTATGTCTTTCCTCTAGTAGAACTGTCGTAGGTGTATGCTGTGGACCATGGGTGCCAGGAAGTAATTATAAACTTGGGAATGGTAACACCTGCCAGATGCTGAGGGACAGGCAGCTGAGCAGAGAAAAGGATTTCCTGTGACTTTCAAAAGATGATAATTCTTCTCCTTTACTTCTCCTGTGCATGGGAGAAAGGTGGGTTTTTACCCTTTCATACCCTATTTAGAAGCTTTTGCGATGAACAGAGGAGGGCTTTCACCAACACCCACAGCACCATGTGACTTGCATGCAGGAGCTGTGGTAATTCAATTCTCTGCACTCTTGTCCCTTTTCTCCAGTCTTTGTGGTATGTTCTCCCTTTCTTACATGCTTTACACAGCTAATACGATGCACCTTGGTTCAGAAAAGCCACATTTTAGAGGGTTGCTCTCTGAAACTTTGAATTGCTACTGTTCTCCCTTAAGGTGTCGCTAAGCAATAATTAGGTGTACTTGGCAGCTTCTGTGCTATCGTTATACACTAGATGTGTTAAAAAGGAATATAATTTATTTGTTTAAATTACATAACTAGAGAGCTGGCTCAAGGGATCATTACACAGTTAGTGAAAAGAATGAATGCTCTTTCTGAGATACAACATTTAAACCTTAATCTTATGATGAGTTTTTAGGATTTAATTCCATGGTTTGTAAGTGAATTTAGATGAAGACAAGGTTGTCCTATGGTATCATTCATATGGGTTTTTAAAGTAAGTCCTGTATCACATACTACTTTTATCCATTCGCAGCAAAAAGCATAGTTCAGTTTGGTTGGTGAGGCATTGTGGGCTGATGCTTTGATGCAGTATGCGCAGCATGAAAAGATTTAAATCAAATAATAGAACATCCCTGTACTCCAGGGTCATTGAGCTTTTTTTATTTTTTAGTGAACTTTGAAAACAAACAAAACCTCCACCTTTTTGATAAATTAAAATGGTATATCTTGGTATTTCTTGCCAGACTAGGAGATTGACCTCCTGTGGTTTGATAGAACTATTTAGTAGATGTCCATTCACAAGAGTAATTTTCTTATGGCTATTCCATCATGGCACGTTAAAGTTGATATAAAAGCACATTTCCTTATAAATGTTATGAAGAATCTGACTTCACAGACAAAAAAATACTTCAAATAATACAAGTGACATACTTTATACACTTTAAATACAGAAGATCATCTTGCTAATGGTTATGTTAGAAAATCAAAATGCAATTGTTTTTATATAGCAAATGCCTGCCCAGTATTTAGATATAGAATTAAAAATTAATGGCTGAAAAGCTTACAGCTGAAGCAAATACTTATGGGTGAGATTAGAGTTTGCATTGGATGGGGAGACTCCAATTCCCAGTGGCTTTCAACAAAATCCAACAAAACCTTCCAAAAACCTAAACCAACTAGATCCAGGTAATACTTCTTCCTGCAAGATAAGGCCACCTAGTTAACTGAGAATAGAAGACAAGGTATAAAATAATAGAGCATAAAATAATATATAGGCAGACTGAGTCAAAAGGTTGTGCTTGGGTGCTTATCTTTGGAGTGTGGCAAAATGATAAATTATGCATCAAAAATGTAATGGCGCTATATCTTTTAAGGTACTTGAGTCTAATGCCATTGCTTAGAAGTAGGAAGAGACCTCAACATACTATTTCAATGAGATTTTAATCCACAGATACTGAGTTAGTGCTGTAGAATTTAAGATGATTTGTCAATTATTTATGATAAACTCAGAAATCAAAATATGATTTTTATGGTCTTCCCACTATTTGGATTGAGTAATCATCAAAAAAATACTAAATTAATCAGCTTTTCATTGGTCAGTTTTAGTATCTTGAGAGATGAGTACCCTTTACCAAGTAATAAATACATAAATAAGGCCTCCTTCTTGTAGCAAATGATTTTAAAGATGTGTATTTAATTGTCTCATGTATTATGCATGGATTTTATGAGGCTTTTCTCAGACTAAGCTGTTAGGGAAGATAGAAAACTTCTCATCACAGTCAAGAAAATCTTAAGGAAAACTCCATTTTCGGGCTGGGCTGAAATATTGGAAGTCCCATAGTGTTTTAACTTGGGAAATTGGATGCCTAGTCTGGGTGTGGGTTAATGCAGCCTCTAAAATCTTTTCCTTGGGTGTGCTACTTTGGCAGTCTGTCATCTTATATCTCCACTAGGCTATCACCCTGTTTTCAGTTTCACCCTTTTTAATAAAAATGTGAATAAGTACATCCAGGACAACTTGTTTGTTTTGTTTTGCTGCAAAGAGGGCAGAATTAAAGATGCTATTAAAGACAGAAAGACCACAAGGTGCCTTGTGGCTTGCAGATTTCCATTGTGATTACTGCAAGCAAGACCTGATATCTTGTATGTGAAGAAGGAAAACCATGAGGAAAGGCAGCTAACAGTCTTAGGAGGAGGTGTCCCAACTGAACTCTTTATAGAGTGTCAATCAATAGGAACACTGGATTTACTCACCAGTAGTAACTAGGAAGGAACAACCTTACCATGAAATTCCTGCCCGGCATGAAAGCCAGATTTCATCCATATTCCCTGCTGCCTCCCTCATTCTGTCCATTAGAGTTAGGATTTAAACCATCATGTTCTGGCCAGTCCCATAAGTGGAATTTAAGTCTTAGTCTCTTGTACAGTAAATTTCTTAATGGCTCCATGCCTGACATGGATGCCATGGTGGTACTTCCCTGCATACTTCCCTTTGACATTTAATCTCTTTTAGATATACTTTGGATTTTTTTCTGTTCTTGAGTACATTTGAAATATTCTGCTTTAAGGATTGGGTGCTTCTGCGAAATTCAATGAAATTAAAACACAAAACTTATATTCTGTTCTGAAACATTATAAAATCATGCTTGATTCATAAAGCTGAAAGCCACGAGTTGTCTAAACAAGACCAGGCTGGATGGGGCTTAGAGTAACCTGGTCTAGTGGAAGGTGTCTCTGGCCATGGCAAAGAGGTTGGAACTAGATGACCTTTAAGGTCTCTTCCAACCCAAACCATTCTATGAAAAATAAGAGGAGGAAAAAAACCCACCACCAAACCACCTAGTCCTTTCCTAATCTTTCATGGCAGTGCAGCATCGCCTGTCGCCAAGACTACATAATCTCATCTGGAATCCTAACAAATTTTATTCTTGAGATTTAAATTCTTGTCTCATACCCCATTTTCTGAAGAAGGACGCAGTCTACCTGTGCTTACCTAATGCAGAACTCTGTCATTGAATATGGCAGATATTGCCCTACATTCCCAAGACGAACTTTAGTCTCAAAGAAAGAAATTAAAAAAAAAGTCAAACCAGTGCAGTGCCTTGGCTCCAAGCTCTAGGAACTCTGCAAATCTTTTTATGTGATTCATAATCTGCATTGCAATCACCACTGTAATAGATAACTAATTGGTAATTTGGGCAATAATATTTGTGATTTTTGTCTTTTCCTGCTGCTTGTTTCTCCTTATTGTAAGAGCTTGATTTGTCCATCTGTCTCGATGAATTCTTGGTCCTTGGGGTACTATATTACTCAAGTGAGGCTGTGCTGGAAGAGCTCTCCTTAGTGAAACCCCGGTGTTGGTTTCAATTGATAGTGAGCATCAGTGTAGGACCAGCCTTGCTGGAGCTGTGTCTTTGTATTGTAAATGCTGACCTGCTGTAGAAAGAAGAGAGCAGCTCTCCCTCCTGGTCTGACCAGATTGACGCCAGGTATTTTGTGAGGCAGGAGAAAATACCACAGTGCTTTTGAACAAGTGAATTTTTTTGTGTTCCTGCCTGAAGCAGCATGTCTTGAGCCGAAACCAGGATGTATTGATTTGCTGTAACCACCTATTGACCTTGGTGTCCTTTACATCTGAGTTGCACATGGGAACACTATTCTTTTTATCTTTTTGTTGTTGTTGCTTCTTGTTGTGAGTCACGTAAGATATATGTGTGCTCTGTGTGTAAACAACCTGGTTCATTCATTCTTAAGGTTCTTGCTGCTGTTTATTTTTCCATTTTTCTTGTAGAAAAAAAAATCTTTTCTCCTTTCTTTAGTTTGTATTCCAAAGTCAAACTGTGCTTAGGACAGTTTTCTTGCAATTTTTGCACATCATCTCATGTGTGAAGCAATTTCTTTACAGTGTCTTTGCACATACTTAATTTTGTTTTGCAGATTAAAGTCTGAAAGACTTTATCTTTTCTGAAATTGAACTTTAGAAGTGTGTGTAAGATCATCTCCAAGTTGATCAGATATTTTTCCTCCCAGAGGCAAATTTTTTTTTCCCTCCCAGAGGAAAATTTTTTTTTCCTTTTTCCTACTTTTGTTTTCATTGATTCTGCTAGGTCACTTGCAGTAGCCTAACATTCAGTTACTTCTGGATTTATACTTGATTAAAAATAGCGGGGTTTTAGTTGATTCTTTACAGTACTAAGTTTTTAGATGTACAATTCTGCTATTAGTTTTATAATCCCTGCATTAAGTGTCTTGCTAAATGATGAGGCTCTTAAGCCTGGATTTGCAGGGCGTGCAGATCAGAACCCTCTCCTCAAAACAGTTGCTGGCAAATGTGATCGTAGTTGTGTGTCAGAGGCTGCTGTGCTGACCTTCCTTTTTCTGCCCTTGATAAAAATGCTTTTCTGTTGATGGTCCTTGCATTTTGCAGGCTGCCATTAGTAACATTACAAATGGATATAAAGTGCTGTTAGCTCACTATGTTATTTTTATACGGTTCTATGTTGTTATTTAAGACATGTGTTAGGTTGATGGTTGGACTCGATCTGAAAGGCCCCTTCCAACCTGGGCAATTCTATGATTCTGTGTCAGTAAATGCACCAAATTGCTCTAATACCAAAATGGAACAAGAATTTCCATTGCCCATGATCTTCTGCAGCAGTGCCTTGAATCCATCATCAGTACATTGCTTTCCAGTGTCTTAAATTCCCATGTGTAGTATCTACAAGAGTGTTGTGGAAGTGCATGTACGATCCAACATTGTCATGTCTACAGAACTACTGTCTTTACATGTACAGGCTCGATAAATGTATGTCAACATGGAGCTTCTTTCAGTTACCGTATTTTATTTTTCTTCTGCAAATGCAGAATTTCTCAAATACTGCAATGTACTTTCATGAGAAAGGGACACGGGTAAAGTTCTTATTCACTACAGTTTTCAAAGCCTTTTTACTGGAAGCATGCATTGTTCCAACATTGTGTATGTGTATATATTTGATTACCTTTTATCGAATTCTGCAAAATGGTACCTATCTACCTCAGAAAGCATTTACATTTGTATCTAATAGTATTGAAAGATCTAGAATCTATGATTTTTTGATGACAACAAAAAAATTGGGAAGCAGATTATCTAAATATGAAACCTGAGAATAATCATAAAATTAATGTGTATATTTAGATACAGTCCTGGAGTTATGAAGCCTCATTATAATCCAACCTGACACCCATTTTCATTTTATGTGCACTAGTGCTTCTGAAGTGGATTTAAATGCTGCTTTCTTCCTGTTTTGCAAGGGTTGGTTTGTTTGTTTTTCTGCAAAAGCAGCAGAAAGAAGCCTTAGTGTGTACGGGAATCAGGATCCACGCTTTGTGTCTGTCTTTCAGGAGAAGAGAGAGAGGTATTCTTAAATGGAGATTCTAGTTAAATATCTTGCAGGATGATTTTACTTTCTTACTCCGTGTGGGTTTTTTTCCTTCTCTAAGTGGTTAATTTAGAGAAGAAGAGTATTTGAACATGACTTTAGATACTGTTGCGTTAATAATTGGGCTTTTTGCTTCTGTAAGAAGCATAATAAATTCAGACAGTTTGTGCTTACCCTGTTGTCCAGTAAAGCTGGTCTAGTTCTGCTGCCTTTGGAAAACTTTTCTCAGTTTATTTTGCAAGCACTTCTGCAGTTTGTGTAATATGCCCACAAAAAACATATGTACAGGCAGCAAAGCACAAAAATAAAATAAGCAAAAATCCTGCTACTGACAGTATTTTTATTTTTTTTCCCCTCCAGAGATTTTTCTTAAAATCCTGGCTCATACTGGCTGTATCAGTATAATCCTCTAGCTGAGAATTAATTTAAAGACAGTTTTGTCATTGGCGACTCTATCGGTACTTTGTAGTTGGGTGAAATAAAAAGAAAGTAAAAGCAGCATGTGATATCCAACATGGCCAGAGGAAAAACAGTTGTAATGGGTTTTGCAGTTGATGGATTGATGGTTTGGTTTTAATTACACATTTTCTGACTTGCTGGCAACTATTACTGAAGCTCTTTTTGGCGGTTGAGTAATGTGGGGTTGTAAGGAAAGCATGAATAGTAGTTTAAATAGGCCTTCACATGCACGCAGGGTTTCCAGTGGGAATGGTTTGAAGTGATTTCCTCGTAGCCACCCTTGGAGTGTCAGGTTTCCCGCGGGCGGGCGACTGAGCAAAGGCTCATGTGAAAACAATCTGCCTGCACCAAGTCTGCCCTCGTGAGCGGCAGCGGGCGCCTGTAGGCTTTGTGGAGCACCGGTTGCTTTTACAGCTACAAAACCTGTTCAGAGACTAAACAGCTGCCGTTCCTTTCAGGAGGAAGGAAAAAAAGGGCAAGTAAGGGATTTTGGTCCCGGGTTTCTGCAGCCTTAGAGGTGGCAGTGGTTTTCCAGCAGGGAGGCCTCCAGGAAGGGGGAGTGTGCTTGGCGTCAGAGCAGCACCAGGGCTGCTGGAAGGGAGGATGCTGATTACAATAATAAACAAATGCCGGCAATAGATTACCACACAGCTGTCAGAGCAGACAGGTCCAAAGGAGAAGATCCCCAGCAAAGACTTCAGAGGTTGAAGCAGGATCCTTTTCTGGGGATTTTTTTTTTTTTTTTTTTTTTTGCCTAAACAAAGGAAATGACTTTTTAGATTTCTTTTAGTGGGCCTTGCCTGTTTGGCAGTGCGGCATCCCCTGGGCAAAGTGAAGCGGGAAGAGGGCTGGAGGTGGCTTGGTTACAGCCATAGCAACACCAGCCCACTGGAGGCCAGCTGTGAGGAAGGCAGGGAGAGGAGAGGTGGCCTCCTGTCTGGTCACACTGACGTGTTTCCTAGGCTGAAGTGTTCCTTGTCCCATTTTGACTTCTCTGAAAAGCTGGGTTTTGGTGGTTCCTATAAACAGAAGTTTCTCGGGGGACTTTTTCTCTTCTTTTTTTTTTTTTTCTTTGTATTTTTTTTTCCCTTGAATGGAGCAACACAGAAGGATTTGCTCCTCCTCCCCACCCTCTGCATCTACCACACGACAGCAGAGTATACTTGCTCAGGGTAATTGAGACCAAACGTTGAGCTTGAGGTCTGCAAGGAGCACTTGGAGCCCGCAAGCCATTGCTGAGGTGAGCTGGAGGCAGTCCTGGCCAGGCGTGGAGACGAGGAGATCTCCACAGCGCCATGGGGCCAGGCTAACCCTGCAAGGAGCATCACCCGGCATCAGCGGCTCACCCCCGGGTGCCCAGCCTGTGGGACGGAGCGGGGACAGAGAGGCTGCGACAATGGTGCTACGTGAACTGCCCCTGGGGGAACACAGCCCAGGAGAGGGGGACACACAGGAGATCTCAGAGAGTTTTGAGACAGCATAGGTGCAAAAAGAAACCTTTTGAAGGCTATAGACCTGGCTTGGAGGACGTACCAGGAAAATGTAGGCTTCGGGAGACGCTTAATGATGATTGGCCTGAACTTCAGCTTACGTGAGCTGCTGACAAAATTTGAAAAGGTATGACAAGCACCGTTTTGTATACTTACACCTTTGGAAAAGATTATGCCTTTGAAAAATACACAATAGAAGGGGCAGGTTGATGTTAATCTTAGGAGGTTTTCTGTGTTGCTGTTAAGGTCCTCATGTGACCTCCATTGCCTCTCAAATATGGAAGTGTACTGCTTCTTCCCATCCGCATTTCAGGTCCTACATGATGAGTTTTAGAGCATGTGCTCTGATTGTGGTTATCTTTCTTTTTTTGGACTTTGCTAAGTCAAGAGCATAAGGGGACTTTCCAGGATGCCTGTGACCTTATTTCACTATTGACATGAAGGAAGTGCTCTGCAGTTTGCTGTTAAATTTAGTTGCATGTTAGTCAAATTGGAAGATCTCATGACGTCTTTCATAAGCAGATTTAATTCCAATGAATGAGCCACTTTCCCATCGTTTCATCTATTCTTCTTTTATACTAGATAGTTACTCTTTGTCTTACCAGGACATTTGGTAACAGTAATGCTTAGAGGCTTGGCTTTGCAGTGATTGCATTGATTAGTGAGAGACACCAGGCTGTCCAAAACCAGATTGTTTTCATGTAATTTGTCAGCACTTCCAATGAAACCCAGATCAGATGTTTGTAACCATTGTTAGCTTGGCTCTGCATACTGTATTTTCTTTTTTTAAAAAAAACTTACATTTCTCCATCCAAACTTCCTGTGCCCTGCAAGACCAGAGTCTGTACATGAAGATAAAAAACAAATACTGTGCCCACAAAGAAGAAGAGGAGATTGTAAAGCCCGGTTTTCTAGCCTAAATTTCTAATGTTTTGTTTTTAAATACAAATCAGCACTGGTCACCACAACAGTAATATAATGGGTATTACTAAATGAACCAAAAAGTCTCAGCCTTGTGTTTGTATAATGATTTTGGTTCATTTCAAAATCATAATAAGCCTGGGTCCTCAGAAGACACTTGTAAACTGGTTTGGATTTGTTGGTCTTTTAAAACTATTGTATTTTTACTTCCCTACAGTAGCAAATTTTGGAGCTAATGAGACATACTGTTTAGTATGCTACCAGCGTGATTCTTCCAAAAGTAGTAATAGTAACAGGCAAAGCATTTGTGATAGGATTTCTTCAGTGTGTAGATCACTTGCTCCTCTTCTGCCCCCAGTCTGGCAGCTGGGCTTCACTCTTCTCTTGTAATTGCTGCTGGTTGCCTGTAAAGATTAGGACACATGCTGGACTCTTTGAGATGCTTCATGACGTGGTTAAGACAGAAGTTTTGAAACCAGTGTTTCTAATGTTTTTTGAACAATACAAGCCCTGGCATTTGCAAACTCCAGGCTCTCCCCTGGGATTTTGAATATTCCAGTGTCTTATTTCCTCTCAAAGGAATTGTTCGTAGCAATTCTCAACAAAAACAAAACTTGCAGGTCTCAAAGCTCTGCTGTATTTTTTTATCTTGAAGCTTACTGTGTCATTTTGTTGTCTATTGTGATGAAATTTGTAACATGATGTAGGAGGATGCTTTGATGCTGGAGAATAAAGTTAACATTAGTTGGTGAACTTCAACCACAAATTCTAATTTGTGCTTATTGAGCAATTTTCCTTTTTTTTTTTTGGAGCAAGTTCCCCTCCTCCTTGCCCTGCTTCACCTCTCCCTCTCATGAATCCCCACACACCCATCCTGTTCTTCCTAACTGAGAAGCTTGCTGCCAGGAGAAACAGCATTATGAGAGTGATCCTGGTTTGCAAGCTACTTTGACCTTTCTGGGTTCATTAATATATGTTGCAAGGAGAGAATTACGAGTGCTGTTAATGTGGTCGTAATGCAGAAGCCAGATGGCATTTGCAGAAGCTTGCGCGCCACTCCCTCCCTATGCAAAAGCAGAGTCACATTACACTGGAGCGGGCAGGGCTGCTGTGGCTTTGTTCAGTCGCAATTATGTGACTGCTGGAATTAGTATTAATGGATTTGTGATGCCTGCCACTCAGATGTTGAGTCAATGCCATGTGATGGAGCCACAGAGGTTGTGGAAGGCAGGCTGGCTTTCTCAGCCATCCTAAGTGCATCATCATTCTTGTGATGAAATGAATCCTTACCCATACCACATGTCACCAGTTAAGGTACTATCCATTAAATTTAAGTGCAAGTCAAGACAGCTCTCTGGAATCTCAAAGTGTCAGTGCAAGGCTTTTGGTAGTACAAGCGCTTGAAAATTAGGTGTGAAAAATATCCCAAAGTGGTTTTTCCTCAAAAAAGTTGTTTTTCTTCCTGAAATATCTGAGAGCTTAAGTAGTAATTAAATTTCTGTCATATCTAAAGCCAATTGCTTTGATCTTATGCTATAGTCCCAGTGGCTGTAGCGATACCCAGTGTGGTCTGTGTATGACACTTTAGAGGGGTTTAATGTCTGTCTTTATACACGCTTCTGCCACTGGTGGATTTATTATAATGGCAATTTTGCCCAAGGGTTTTGCATGTGTACTGCTTTTCAGAATGTGAAATCATTATAAACTGATTGCTTAACATCAACTGCCACTGCAGGCCTCCGAAACAGCAGATGGGATGATCCTTTCTCAAGTTATCACTGTTCTCTGACACCAGAGGAGGCACTCCCTGGATGAGTACCTGGATTCTTCAGAGACTTTTCTTTTTTTAACTGTCTCTTTTTACAGCAGCATCCCTCTCGCCCTGCTACCCCTAGCATTTGTAAGGGAGAGAGCAATAAAAATCTTATTTCCCTTTCACTATGGACATTTTCATATGCCTATATCATGCCCTAATTCTTCCTCCCTCCTTAAGAGTCATCAAAAAGTGAAAAGCTCTGAGTGAAGCAGAGGCTGAAGGGAACATCTGACACAGCAGTGTTCCCAGAGGCAGTTGGCAACAGCAGGTAAAATGTTTCTGGTTCAATATAGACTAAACAATCTGCTATTTAAAACAAAATAAATAAATAAATTAAAAATCCATTCGTTTGCTACCTGCTGTGAGACCTCAAAGAAAGGTGTTCTGGCTGATGCCTGTGGATTTACAGTTATGCCCTTAGGTTGGCACTGATGTTTTTCTTCCAGCTGTTCCAGCTGGAAGAGTTTTCTGCAGATATTTTGGTGAGCAGTCATCACCTTTATTCCTGACCTCTAAAAGAGGCAAGTGCAGCATTTCTGTAACTATATCATCGCTGATTTGAACATTGTCAGTGAAGGCAATGGGCAGCCATATTTGTGGGACTTGCAATTCCCTGTACCTGCACCAAGTCTGCTGTCCTGTTCCTGTCACAGGCAGGATTTGTACTGAGGGGAACTGGAGTGGAAGAAGTGCAAAACTCTCCTGGCAAAGTAGTCCAAGGTAACCTTTGCTGGGCAAAAAAGTTCTTCAAGCCATTTTGTATTCATAAGGAGTCAACCTCAATCCTACTAACTCCTTTTAAGTTCTTCATGTGGTTCAAAAGCCACAGTGGTTTGCCTGTTGTGTGGCTTGTACCTGGGGATTAAAATTATGCAGAAATATGTGTCCCAACACAAAATGCTGCCAGTCTTGTGGCACAGCATCAGCATTGGGCCTGCACGTGCGTTTGTTACAACCCATGAGTAGTTTGTGTGGCATAACTTGCCATCCCTGCTCTGTGGTTCGATCTTTATAGAAATTCAGTGGAATTCTGTATCCTAATAAACATAAAAATAGTTAAATATTGGGGTGTAATACAGAATTTCACTGTGTATAGTGGGTTTAAAAAACAATGGAGTAAAATGTTGGTAAGTCCTATGTGTAACTGTTTTAAAAAACCCCATGCAGTTAAGATTTGGTATGGAGTGCTATTGACCTTTTTTCTTAAGAGACTAAGTTGAGTTTTGTGTCATATCATATATGGTAAAAACTTGATTAAGGGATCTTGCTAATAGGATCTGTAATGTTATAGGAACATCTGTTTATTTACCTTACAGAAGAGAATAACTTCTCTGTTTTAGATCTTTGTATCATAAAGCTGAAGTACTCTAGAATTCTTAACAGAGAGAATGGAGCAGAGTAACATTTTGCATGCTATAAAATGCATTGTTTCTTCCGCTTTAATTTTGGCATGGAAATGTGGAGGTTTTTTTCTATCTATCATGTTTTTATCTTCAACAGAAAGATTTGGGCCCTTTAAAGAGGAAAATATTTTGCCTTTGTTAGTGGCAATGTACCAATGAAGATGGTATAAACAAACAAAATCAAAAAAAAAACATGAGTGGAAGTGAATATGCTGACAGCTTCGAGGTTTGCAGAGTGAATTAGAGGCCCTCTGGACTGATTCAGAAAAAAGGCACTAGAATATCCATCATCGTGGGAGTGCTGTTGATTTAGGGGTTTTTGGGTCTTTTAAAGGACCTTTTTTGTCTTTATAAAGGATTAATAGTTTCAAAAGGACAATTTTGTCTACTGTTGTAACTGTTTAAAATATCCTTGCAGTCTGCAAGGAGGAAAAAAGGAAAAAACAGTTTGATAGCTGATTGACCTTGGAGTTGGAGTCACAAAGTTCGGTTCCATTCAAATCTTAATCATTTGTTTTCTTTTACCGTGAGCAAGGCACTCTAGTCTGCCTTTGGGCTGTTCCAATAGCAGCTCCAACTGGAGTCATCTGTGTCTTTGTGTCCTTTTCAGAATTGCCATCTATAACATAATTGAGTGTCACATACCATATTTATACAGTCTTTAAAGACACATGCGCTTCAGTTGTGATTATGTGATTATTTAGTATTTTATTTAATTGAAGTTTAAGCAAGAAGTAGGCTTCTTATTATGGAGACAAGCTTTAAAATCAGATCCAAGCATAAAATGAAGGCTTGAATCCTGCAGGTAAATTATCTGCCATGAGAGGGGTAAAGAGGGAAAGAAGCAAAGAAGTCTAAGGTTCAGAATGGTGATAAGGGGATTTTGAAATCACCAGACCAAAGTGGAAAAGACAGGCAGCAGTTTGATCTTAATTCTTAAAAGGAATTTAAGGAAAGCGGCAATCATCTAATAGCCCGGCTAGGGTGAAGTAGATATATATAAATGTCAACCTAGTTATTTCTTCTCTTTTCTATCTTTCAAAACTTTGAAACTTGCACCTTGATTTATATATAGGATGAATTCTTTCCTCTGCGACTTTTCTTTTAATTTAGGACCTGCAAGCACTTGGGCATGGAAACAGATTTGTTGACCTCGTACCAATCCAGTTTAACAGATATTTGTACACAAATATTTGCAAAATTAGCAAAATACGGCATCTGTATAGTAACACCTCCAAAAATTGATAAAGCTATGTAGCTACAGTTTAAGAACTATGAATTTCTGCCGGCAAAAAGTCCTTCTCTGCAGTGTATTTCTTTTCTTTCTTTCTTTGCTTTGTTTTGCATGCACTAGGAGAGCACTCTGGCTCACATCCCCTTTGCACTGGGCTAGGAATGACAGTGTTTCATGGCTGTGACACCCTCCCCCCATCCCTTTGTATTGCAAAAGGAACAGAATTTTTTTCCCTCCATCTTCTCCTGCACCCTCCAGTGTGTTGACTCTGTGACTCTGGATATGGGAGCTTCCCTGTGATAATAGGGAAATATTTATAATTGCTTTTGAAGTACTGAAAAATTGAAATTGGATTAACTCTTGTTAGACTTAATCCTAGCTGGGGCCTGAGCAGGGATAAAAAACTTTTTTCATCCCTTTTTGACACTTAGAAAACAATCAATGACTCAGAAAAAGGCAGGAGAAAGAGAAATAATAGATCAGGAGGAACATGAATTGGGATGTGTACAGAATGGATAGAATTCTTTTTCCCACTTTGAAGTAAGAAATTCTAAGGAATGGTAACAACAACATTTTTACAAATCTCATAAGAATTGAAAGATTACAATAACACACTGAGTAAAGGAGATTGCTGCAATTGGTACCAATTGATAATAATCCTGGGACAAGATAGGAGCCCATCATCCTTGTTAGCCTTCCAATAGAGAACAATCCTTGAATAAAAATCTTCAACATCTTTTATATCATTATTGAGGGATAATAACTTAATGTGTCTATCTGTTGCCATTAGCCATCTTTCACATCCCACCTTCCTGCTGCATTTCTTCCATGTGCATGTTGATGTGGGACATGTATTGGATTTCTCTCTTTTTTTGAGGGCTGTGATGCACTGGCACTGGCATTCATTAACTCTAATATCAGTCCTGTCAATTCATCCATCAGCTGGCAGTGGGTTTTTTTCCTGGAAAATAAATCAGAAAAGAGAAAGGGAAGTTAATTAGCGAAGTTGATTCTTTGAACTGAGCTGTCACAACGTGGCCACACAGATGGGACTCAAGAATGGGAACAGAGCAGATTTAGTGTGCCTTAATCAATGTAATATGACTGGCAAATGCAAGAATCAAGCCCATTTTGAATGTAGTATTTTTAAATCTGCATGCTTAAGTGTCCTTTCAAATGTTCTCAATAGCTTCAGAATGAATATTGTGATCACAGAATCACAGATCAGTTTGTTTTGAACAAATTTTTCTTTTGTAACCTCAAGGAGGCAGAGAAATAGATTTGACATGGCCGGACTTATGTAGCAGAGATTAGTGTGCAATTAAAATTGTAACTGCTGTATGTGGTTTTATCTCCTGGTGTTTGGACCTGAGCTGGTTTTCACTGAGTCTGCTTGCATGATGGAGGCATAAGCACAGGAGCTGCAAACGTTTTCAGATAAGCATCTGATTTAACTGATGACTATCCTGTCTTATTTGGGTTGGTTAATCAGCAGACTCTTTCGTTTCCCTTTTTCATTTTAAAGGCTCTTGCTTGCAACTATTTTCAGAATGATGATTTTTATCAGGATGGTTTAAAGACAGCAAAAATGTCTTTTTATGTATTTTAAAGTAGTGAGACTCAGGGCAAAGAATAGGTATTTGTCCAAGGTCACATAGTGCTTCATCTAGAGCCAGAGCTTCACTGATGTTCCCCTCCCTCTCTCTTGGCCCCCTGCCCTTTTCCCTCTCTGTCCCTCTTCCCCCCACTTCTCCAGCTGTATCCTTACCTCTTTTTGCTTTCTCCCTAGCTGCAGAAAGCTTTCATGCGGTCTCACATTCTTAGCTACTTTTCCACTGTTTCCAGCTATCAACTGTTAATGTGCAAGCAGCCATTCTAGGATGCAGGACTACATCTTGAAGATGGGGAGGTACAAGAGGTTCCTCCTTTCCTGCTTCTGGGAACAGATGGAGATTACTGAGGAGTCTGGAAGCATAAGAACCTTTAAGGGATTTCAGTTATTGAATTTCTTCCTTTGCAAAAGAAGTTTGTTTACATCTACATCAAGTTCATGTCACAGTCTTTGATGATTAATCTGTTTAAAACAGACAATAAACCACCTGGCTCTCCACAGGTTTACATTGATGATCTAGTCTATAGATAGATTTATGGATGCTAGAAAGCATTGGTGGTGATGCAGGAAGTTTTGTTTGCTCTTATAACGCATTATAAAAATAATACCGTGCTTGATTAGATGAAGACAACATCTGTAATGTGTTTCCTTAGGCAGATGGTAGATCAGAGAATAAATTATGTTTAATTTCTAAGGGGAGGAGAAATGAGTAAGCTGAACTGAAATCACAAGCTCTTCATTTTCTTTTCAGTATTCACTATGAAATTCAGATTATAATACATCCTGCTTTTTTATGTCTACCTCTCCATATATTGCAGGCCAAGTTGTACAGTAGTTTAATTGTAAAAAAAGGGCATGTACAGTAGTTTAATTGTAAAATAATGAGCAGGAAATGATTTCTAGTGCATTGGAAAATGCTGCACTGTGTGAAATGCGTGGGAGAACAGCAGACAATTAGTTACCTTCAGTGCTGCAAAAGCATGCAGAGAATTTAGTGTTTATAGTTCTACATCCTGTTTCGCAGTCAAGGATGACTTTCAAACTCCTCTTCTCACACTTAAGAAAATCTAGACCTTTTATAACAATGTTAATAGGGTTGCAGGTTTTCCCCTCTGCATCTCTTTTCAGAGTCACCCAAGGAAATCAGACTATGTGCTTTGTCCTAGTGCTTTGGAGTAGTAATGAGAGTAAGCTCTTCTTTCCTTTATTTAGAGAACTAAGATGTTTGGACTTTCTTGCTGATATTTCAGGACATCCAAGCTGAGATTGATGCCCACAATGACATCTTTAAAAGCATCGATGGAAACAGACAGAAGATGGTGAAAGCCTTGGGAAACTCTGAGGAAGCTGCTGTGCTCCAACACCGGCTTGATGACATGAACCAGCGCTGGAATGACCTGAAGGCGAAGTCAGCTAACATCAGGTAAGTAACAAAAACCTCCAGACATGAATGGGTCACGGTTACTGTCTCCTAAAAGGCTTGAGAAATATGACCATGGCATTACAGTGAAATCACCATTTTCTTCCGTAAAGGACCCCTGAGAACAAATATAAAAACTTGGTGCACTTGCTCACCATGCAGGCTTAACTCCTTGTTCTTCTCTCTGCAATCTTCTTGCCAATCTGTACTAAATTTTGCAGAAAGGATGTTGAATCTTTCCTTATTGTAAATTGATAGAAATGTCAATGAATTAATTCTGGGAACCTATAGTTACTGTGAGGAAGAATCAGCGGTTTGTTGTTGGGGTTTTTTTTACCACTAAAATGAAAAATCTTATAGGACTTCCATCTTAATTGTCTTGGTCCATACTGGTAGTAATTTTTTTTTTTTATTGCTACTTATTCAATTAAGAAATGTTTTAAAATACATATTAATCAATAAATTAATTTCACAATTTTACATTTTGCTACCCTACCAGTGCCAAGCTCACTGACTGTTGAAGTGTAGTCATTGTTAAAAATCTTTGCCATCTCATTTTAGATGTAGGTATTACCATATTCATTAATATGAATAAAAATCCTTATAGAAATTAATTACATAGAAAAGAATTCCAGAGCTTTTAATTGCAAGTTCTTGCTTGTTGAATAAAGGAAACTGTTCTTTTAATAGAACAGAACAACATGAAGCATTCATATGAATTTTCCGAAGGCCAGAAAAATTACTTGAGCTTGGAATTCAGGCATGAGAGTTTGAAAGATTTACTTTTCATCTCCATTTATCCCATCACTAACCTGCTAAACAGTTAAGTGAAATGGGTAAATCAGCTCCATGAAAGCCCACAGGCAGAGCTTGAACCAGAGGAACCAAGCAGTTTGGTGTGAGGGCTTGCAGAGACTGGCCCCACCATGCAATTATTTTAATGCAAGAGCTGTTAAACTTGGGCTATTATGAGCTCTACTCATAAATAATTCAATGTAAGAGGAAGACAAAAACATGCTCATAAGACAATAACTTAGCAACTGTGGAGTTCTAGCAAGAAAAAATCAGTTTCTTGGGATTGATCATAATTTGTGAGAAACTGATGGCCAAAAAAAAGGGCCTTCAAGCCATTTACCCTGGCCAGTTCTGAGTTCCAATGCAGCAATACAGAGACAGGGATTGTGGAGTGAATGCTCAAAAAAGTAGGAGTACAGCTCTTCTGAATACCAACTCATCTTTTCACTTCTGCATAGATATGCCACGTGCATCCCACTGGGCAGCATTAACGTTTGCAATGTTTGTGTTACTCTGCTGGTACCTGCAATGCTGCAGAGCTGCATGTCATTGAGCTACAAGTAGAAGATAGGCAGGGAAGAGAATACTGGAGCAAATATGAGAGAAATAAATTAACCTCTCAAATCTCCGTTGCCACTGAAAGGAGCGTAGCATTTCTGAGTTCATGTATTTTGCCCTGTTCTTTTCTAACTCAACGCAAGAGTGATGAAAGCCTTCATAGGGAAATAACAAAGCATAGAACTGATATGAAGTCAGTGTGTTGATGTAGCTGTTTGTCTTCAGCTTTTGTTTTCTTGCTGTATCTTATTTCAAGGATGAATTGGAAAGCAAAACTGTATGGATGAGTCTTGTGAGAACAGCATATAACCGTGTTAGATGCTAGGACTGATGACTGAAAAATCTGATTGTTTTGTTACGGGGTTTAGCTTTTGGGGTAGTGCTTCTAAATTAAGGTTTTTCTGAGTTTTTGGAATATTTTCAGCTACATGTACATTTTGATTATGTTGATTTTTAGTTGCTGAAGGTACTGCTCTCCCTTAAGGACAGTATGCAGGTTTTTTTTTATCACTTCATTCCTCATAGCTGACAATGCTAGTCACTGCATGGACTTTACTTCCCTGCTACTGCAACTAAACGGAGTTCCAAAGTGAGAAAACAGCACTTTTGTGACATGTTTTTGAATACATGGAAACCACTTAAACATGTACTTGTGCTGACCTATGACATCACCTGAGAAAACTATACCTCTCCTTGAAATTATTTGTAGAATTATACACGCTTTTTTCTTTTTCTCTATTATCTCATTCCCAGGAAGAAAACAAAGCTGCAGATTTGTGCAGGTCTGCCTTTTAAAGCCAAATGTTTAGGAAAGATACTTTTCTCCTGGGACAGGAGGTACAAGGGTGTTAGTGTTTGGAGGAGGGTGGAGGTAAAAGTATGGGAGAAACAGAAAAGGTTTCTCTACGTTTAGACCACCCACCAATCTTTTTTATTCCATGTGTTCCCTTGTCGCTCAGCAGGAAAAGTAAATGTTACCTCCATAGCAGAAGCAAAAGCTGAGGAGGTCTCCAGCTGTGAAGAGAGCCTCTCAGGGTCAACAGAAGGGGAGTTATGTCAGAGTTGCTGTTCCTCTGGATGATTTTGTTCAGCCTGGGTGGAGGGGGGTGTTCTCAGTCTGGTCAGCTTGGTGGGAGCATCTGTTTCTTTTGGGCTCATCCAGGATTCCTTTAGGAGTCCTTCTGAATAGAAGGTGCTTGATTCTGGGGAATATTGTTGCTCCAACCACTGCTCAAAACTAGTCACCTATAACTGACCTGTATTTTTATCAGAGCAGATTATTAAGCCACCACTTGACCTGGTGAATCCTGGAGGTTGCCAGTTCATTTGTCACAGGAGCACAAACACCTGAAGCTTTGTTTGCAGGTTGTGTATATGGTAGAAGTACTGATTCTAAAACAAAGGACAGAAATCCTGTCTTTGAAAGGAAAGAAGCCCAAGAAACATGTCAGAATTTCAACATAGTTTATTGTCTCTCTTAATGATGTCTCTATGACAAATGTAAATGTGATACTAAAAGTTACACTGAAATGTACACTAGAGCATGTCTTGGTTCCCTTGCTCCTGTGCAGCATTTGATTTGAGTGGGGTTTACT
The DNA here is from genome assembly GCA_013400135.1 of Rhinoptilus africanus. Lineage (NCBI taxonomy): Eukaryota > Metazoa > Chordata > Aves > Charadriiformes > Glareolidae > Rhinoptilus > Rhinoptilus africanus. The sequence goes on from VXBO01002387.1 coordinate 141,536, forward strand.
GAATGCATGTGTCTCCGCTCCCCGGGAGAATTGAATGCACGTGTCTACTCTTCAGCTGCTGCTGCATCTCGCTTTTGTTTTTGGTATTGCTTCTGATAAGATTGGAAAGGTAACATTCAGGAAAAATCCAGGCTGCAGTGATATGTTTTCCCCTGTGTATTTCTTTTCCCTTTAATGTCTTTCTGACCTTTCAAGAGAGAGGTTAGCTCACTTTGTGTTCAGAGAAGAATTTTGAAGTCCCTGTTAGTGTAGTCCATTTCCTCCCCAGCCCTTACTGCTCTACACCCTCAAGTTTAGTTTGCACTGGACTTTGAAACCACGTGCTAGTGGTATTTTGCTACTGACATTAATCTGGCATGCAAGTGGGTACTCAGTAGTGGTAAATTACAATGTATTTAATCTACTATCGTATGCCACTTCATTTATGTTAATATCAAATTAGTTTTTTCACTTAATATTACTGCACTGTATGTTAATTTAACAGTGAGTCATCCTTAAATTGTCCTTTGACTAGTTGCAGTTTTTTCCCCACCCTTACGAAACCCCAATTGCTTTTGTATACAAAATAATAATTAGACCAGAATCTTGAAGCCTCAGACTGCTAGTTTTTAAAGGTGAGAGCTGTTTAAATGTGCTAGATACAGTAATAAATCACAATGAATAGAGACTTCACTATCAAATCGACAGAAAGCTACAGATCTGAACATTTTAATTGTGTTTTCTTCTAGAAATTCATGAAGAAACTTTATTTTTGTAACAATATGTGAATCAAACAGCGAAACTGTAAATTCAAATGTGGGGTGCCTTGGCATAGATGAGAGGGCAATGTCTCTCTTCTGCCTGTTGAATAGGGAGTATAACTGTTTTCCCTTCCAGAAAGGAGGGCTGGTTCTGAGTATCTAGCACTTGAGGGTTACGTATATGCAATGCTTTGCAGCTTGGTATTTCTGAGGGCATTTTTGACAGGATGTCAAGCTAGTTGTGAAAAGGAGAAGGTCCACATTGTACATGGACCACCCCGTGCTGTTGGGAACATGCCCCTGTGTGTGGCTGGGGGCTTCAGGGGCCAACTACAGTGAATGCTCCAGCTGTGAAGCAGGTACCTTATGCCCTAACTTGCTGTAGAGTTAATATTGGAAGAACAATACAACAGGAAGAACAAGTTGGTTGCCTTGAAAATAGTTCTGATGATTAAAGTGAGTATTAAAGAACTAAAAAGAAACCAGGAGAGCTGAGACAGTACGTTTCACTCAGGAGCTGCTGGTCTGCAAACCAAGGCTGGCAGGATGCTATTCCCTGGTATGCATGTAACTGCAAATGCAACAGCTCACTTATAATTCACTGCAAGGCGGGATGCTGGCTCAGCTGTTTAGGCCTGGGCTATGAGCAGCTGGCTTGAATTCAGTGTTGAGAGAATGGTATCAGTGAGAGCAATAAGGGACAGTAGAAACCGTGATGCACAAAACTACAGGCAGTAAAATGTCGCTTCTAGCAAGTACTTAAACTTTTTCTTTTTGCCCAAGTAGTTACCGAAGTGTTTTCCTGAATGGTGTGAAGGAGAATAGGTTCCTCTTCCTAAAGCTAGTTAGTTTATCCTTTTCAGAAATGCAGTATGTTTTTTTTTTTTTTGTATCTTTCTCCCCTCATACACTTACTGACTGCTTTTTGGGTTTTTGCTTATAAATTGTTGTTTACTGGTATAAAATATGTACATGCTGGTCTCAAATGTATCCATAACACAGAATGAGTGCAGTAAAAGAAGGGTCGCTGTCGAAGATTTCCCTGCAGCTGTGTAGTCAAGTCAAGGGATTTTTGAAAATGATAGAAAAGGGTATTGTGGAATCTGGGGGGCTTGTCATTTAAACTGAGGGACAGATTCACTGTATTAATTCTCTAGTAACTCACCATCGACTAAAGATGATGTATTAAATAAGCTGTGTCAATGATATTTTCAGCAGCACAGGCAATTTACTGTTGATCACTGCTGGGAGAACTTGTTGTTTTGACTCCTGGAGAGTCAAGGTCCCAGCATGAAAGAGTTTGTTTTTGCAGNCATTGTACATGGACCACCCCGTGCTGTTGGGAACATGCCCCTGTGTGTGGCTGGGGGCTTCAGGGGCCAACTACAGTGAATGCTCCAGCTGTGAAGCAGGTACCTTATGCCCTAACTTGCTGTAGAGTTAATATTGGAAGAACAATACAACAGGAAGAACAAGTTGGTTGCCTTGAAAATAGTTCTGATGATTAAAGTGAGTATTAAAGAACTAAAAAGAAACCAGGAGAGCTGAGACAGTACGTTTCACTCAGGAGCTGCTGGTCTGCAAACCAAGGCTGGCAGGATGCTATTCCCTGGTATGCATGTAACTGCAAATGCAACAGCTCACTTATAATTCACTGCAAGGCGGGATGCTGGCTCAGCTGTTTAGGCCTGGGCTATGAGCAGCTGGCTTGAATTCAGTGTTGAGAGAATGGTATCAGTGAGAGCAATAAGGGACAGTAGAAACCGTGATGCACAAAACTACAGGCAGTAAAATGTCGCTTCTAGCAAGTACTTAAACTTTTTCTTTTTGCCCAAGTAGTTACCGAAGTGTTTTCCTGAATGGTGTGAAGGAGAATAGGTTCCTCTTCCTAAAGCTAGTTAGTTTATCCTTTTCAGAAATGCAGTATGTTTTTTTTTTTTTTGTATCTTTCTCCCCTCATACACTTACTGACTGCTTTTTGGGTTTTTGCTTATAAATTGTTGTTTACTGGTATAAAATATGTACATGCTGGTCTCAAATGTATCCATAACACAGAATGAGTGCAGTAAAAGAAGGGTCGCTGTCGAAGATTTCCCTGCAGCTGTGTAGTCAAGTCAAGGGATTTTTGAAAATGATAGAAAAGGGTATTGTGGAATCTGGGGGGCTTGTCATTTAAACTGAGGGACAGATTCACTGTATTAATTCTCTAGTAACTCACCATCGACTAAAGATGATGTATTAAATAAGCTGTGTCAATGATATTTTCAGCAGCACAGGCAATTTACTGTTGATCACTGCTGGGAGAACTTGTTGTTTTGACTCCTGGAGAGTCAAGGTCCCAGCATGAAAGAGTTTGTTTTTGCAGTGCTTTAGCTCATAAAATGACGCTTGTACTTCATGCACTGCAGTGGTGGAATCACAACAAAATACAGCATTTTTTTATGTTGCTTAGACGTGCAGTGGTCGAGGTTTTCGGTAAGTTAAAGCATCAGGTACATACTTGTCTGTGTTCCTCCCTTTTTCCTCTGCTTATTATTTGTTGTGCGAAATGTTTTGAAGTACAGGATTTTTTAACGTGAAGTTGCTTTTCAGTGAAACACTTGAAACAGTCCTGTCTTAATGATGGAGCAGTTTTTTATTTATTGCATTCCCCTGCTGGTTTTGCTATTCAGGGCTTTAAAGGTGCTTTAATGTTGTTTCACAGGGCTCACTTGGAGGCCAGTGCAGAGAAATGGAACAGATTGCTGACATCCCTGGAAGAGTTAATCAAATGGCTGAATGCGAAAGATGAAGAACTAAAAAAGCAAATGCCTATTGGAGGGGATGTTCCAACCTTACAGCAACAGTATGACCACTGCAAAGTAAGTTGCTTAAGTTTTATAGATAAATATGCTACTGTGAATAATAGAATGAAGAAAATTTGAGTACAGGAGAAACGATGAACTAATGCCTAATTTCGAAAACAGCTCTAGGTCTCCACCCTGTTTGCTTCCCCACCTTGTCCACTAGAGCACAACCGAGATACTCTCTGTGAAATTTTATCTAAAGGATTTCTGATACATATGTTCAGTCCAAACGTATTTTTTCATGTTTACTAATGTTTTTGGATTCCTACCAGGTAGTACTGCTATTCTGCTATTTTACTCTAAGTCAAGTCAAGTAAGGCACACAAAAATAGGAACTGAACAAGCATTGTGAAAGCATTGTTGGATGTAAATTCAGTAAAATTATCTAAGTGGCTTTCTACATGTTACTAAATTGTCCAGTGATGGCAGCCCCCCACCCCATGCAGATTTATACTGCAAAGATTACTCAAAATTGTTTTTGAGAACTAAAACTTATCTATGCCTTGTACTGTTGTAACTATAACACGCTATTCCAGCTCTCTGGTTTTGCTATTTCTGTTCTTGTTTCATACATAATAGGGTATTGATTCCAAAGTATTTTTTGAAAATAAAAAACTCTGTTGCATCTACAACATATCTTCATTCACGCAGAATGTAAAGTCTGTCTCACTGACTCTGATGAGTAATTAAGTTTGGATGTATTTGCCATTGGACAAATTCATTCTAGTAAAGCTGGTTCCATCTTATCATATTTGTTCTTCTGTATGGTGTAAAGAGGGAAAGAGAAGAAATGCGGCTCTATATAGCTAATTGCATAACAACTATTTTCCCCTCCACCAGCACAACACTGATGTCTTTTCGGCTGTGGTGTTTAGTGAGGACAAAAAATGGAATTTAGGAAAATAGAAATACAGTAATAACAGAAATACTCAGAATACTGTGAGGAACTACAGAAAAAGTAGCCTGACATGAGCAGCACTTTTGAGACTTAAATCTAAAATAGAAGAGCTTAAGAAAATCTGCATATATTTCTCCTTAATTTAGTCTTTTAAAGTAAAGTTATTAGCATAAACTCAGGATCTTTGTTTCTTGAAGAGTTCATCTCTTCCTGTTCTTATCCACTTAAATCATCATGCTCTGTTTGTAGGCACATCTGCTGTGGATGTTTTATAATGATCAAATGGTGGATTACTAGTGCCAAAGAGCACTAAAAGACTGGAACAGATCCAAATATGTTTTGAAGGAGGTCAGTGGGAGGTGATAGATCTCTACAGGTCACTTTCTAAGGGTTTGTGTCTCATGTTAGATTATGGCATATGTATGATAATAACACATAATACTGCTAGTGCCTCTTATTTGAAGATCTCAAATTTATTTATAAAAATGGTAGCTTTTATACATCATTCTGAACTAGAAAAAACATAGGAGAAGTGATGCTGGATTGTTATTTTGGGTCACTAGTGAACTGCAGCGGTGTGAAGGAGAGAACACTTCTGGGTTGTTTGGTCCTTGCTGTTCTGTGTAAAGAATAACTGGTATTTTCTTATGTGTTGAGGTTAAGACTCTAATATGTGCATTCAGGAGCTTTTAGAGGTTATTCTTTCATTTTTCAAAAAGGCAATATTCTTGCAATGTCACCGTGAGTATTGGGTGTAGATGTCCCAGTCCAGTATTTAATACGAGCTGTATAAATGGTCTGCAGCAGCACAAAGTAAAAGCGACCCTGTGCATCACTTTGGGTTTTGTGTACACCTACGCAAGCCAGAGCACAGTGTTCAATTGTGGATATTTCTTAGATGATAACTGGACAATTATTTTGTAACAGTTATTTTGGTAGGGACCAAGACATTCCCACGTATCATGTGATGATACTGTGCCATACCGAACATGAATTCTTAGCACATGGCATTTCACTTTCTCTTGAAGTCTTGCTTATTAGTCATTGCCAGAGGAAGGGAGCTGGACCACGGCTGTGTCCGTTGGTTTCATTTCCCATGGAAGCGCTTCACTGCTGTTTCTTAGCAGGAACTGTTCATTCCTTGCTGAAGCTGCAGTTTACTAATAAACTACATCAAGCTGAAAAGTTGTGTTTTTTCAGGTAGAAAATGAAAAGTGGAGAAAAGAAACCCAAAACAAAATCCAAACCCCATTGGAGGTCCTTCTTCTGCTTCCTCAGCATCGTTAAGTGATTCATCGGTGTGGTTGGGATGTTGAGTAAAAATGCCCTTGGTTGAGGAACATATAAGTTTTATGCCTGTGAACTTTTTTTTTTTTTTTCATTTTCAAAACCTTATGCCAAATCTGCCCTTTCAGCAGATTTGTCGTAAAATAGCTTTATGTGATTCCACCCTGTCAGTCACCCTGTGCCTTGTTGGGGTATCACTGGCTGGTATCACTTCCTTTGCATTTAAGGTGCTCCTTTTAGAATATGCATCCTGTGTTAAGCTGAAAGTTTTCAGTGGAGATTTGAGGTGCAACTGTATCAGATAAATATTGCAGAGATATGACTTGATTTCTCTCCCTCTCAAGGATACTCGTTGATCTTCTGCGGCACCACATCAGCTGGCCTTGAAATGGTTTTCCCCAGGCTTTCCTGAGCAAGGGTTGGGTGCCTCTGCTCTCCTCTTTTCATTAGTTTCACATCTGAGCGTTGCTTTGAGGTTGTCCTTGTGCAAATTGAGCAGTTCAATACCTCATTTTATCTGCACTTCTCTGTGATCCCTTAGCTCTTATTTCCAGCTTGCTTACCTGATCTTGTCCCTGCCGGTACTTCAAAATGTAAGTAATAAAATAGTGGCTCAGCTCTGTAAGATGCGTGACCATGATAGTCTCATCTCCTGCCCTTTTTTTTCTGAGTCCTCAATCCTTCTTGTATTAGCATTGCTTTTTGCCTCTAGTTATTCAATAATCATCCTCCTATTAACCTAACCTTTTTCCCCTCAGATACATGAAATGAGGACTTGTTTGCTTCGGTTTAATGGCATGAATTTTATTGCTTTTTGCTTCTCTTAGTACCTCCCCCACTCAGTGCTTGGCTTCAGCAGTGCTAAATAAATAAGTACAGTGCTATGTGACAGTTGGGTTAGCTGACATTGTTTGTGTGCTACTGAGGTCTGTTTGGACAGGAGGAAATAAATGGTTTGCAATTTGATTTTCAAACTTGTTTTTGTTTAAAATATCAATCAGTCTCCTATGCTTTAAAAACAAACACCCACAGCAACATTAGCCACCTGATTCAGGGCTACAGGGCTACAGATTTAGCATATATTTTCCAGATTAACAGATCTCTTTCAGGATGTAGCAAATATTTATAAATTTTGGACGGATTTTTGTGTCGTTCAGCCAAACTTCCATCATCTGTAGTAGTTCATAGTCTTATCACATACTAAATGCTAAGCACAGTCAAGCAGGGGGCACATCCTGTCTGTGTGTTGTGCTCTGTGTCTTGCAGGGGGCAGGGCAAGAGGAAGCTTAAGTAAGGGAGCATGAATTTCCTATTTTAATTATTGTCAAAATCTGCCAAATCTGCCTTTGAGAATGGGCTGTGGTGGCAGTCCCTAGCGTACTGGAAAAGCCATAAATGCTTCGGGACGCTGAGAGGAAGTTTAAAAGTACCTGAGTTAAAAAGTCATCTGTATGAAGTGTACCTATAGCTGAGACTACATTAACACTCTTGAAATGTAGAAAACTCATCTGTGAAAGCACTGACACAGGAAATGGCTTATAGGGAAAAGAAAGTGAAGGCAACTGCCTTTTTGGAGTTTATTGACAGTGTTTTTTCCATAATTCCAGTTTCTCATGGTTGCTTGTTCTTACCAACTCAGGTTTTCCCTTTTGTTCTGTTCTTTCCCAGTCTTCCTTATGAATATTCATTTAGGATTTTAAAGTGTGTGATGCAAATTTTGATCAGCTGCATAGACCACACAACAAAACCCCAAACACCAAAACCACCACCACCAAAAAACACTACCCCACTCCACCCCCCAAAATCCCGAAAGACCACCCTTGTGTGGATATCTTCTTCTGACGAAAAAGAAAAGCTACAAAAGTACCATGAAAAATCAGTGGGCTGGTTTTGTGCATATGGAAATACCTAGAGTCACACCTGCGTACCAAAGGAGGCGATGCAGGTGCTGGCACCTTGTTCTGTGGAGATGCGTGGAGCGCTTTGTGTCTTGCTTTTCCGCTGGAAGAGTTCCTGACTGTAGCTTTTTAAAAGTGTGCTTTTGCTAAAATACAGACTGCCTGAATGATATAAATCAATGTGGTTTAGCTTTCAGAGAGAGAACAGGACGTTTCAAATTAAGCAGAAATGGGTACCCTCTCGCATAAATCCTGTTGGCATCTGTCTGCATAAATGAACAAATGTCTAGCTAATACTAAATAATGCATGCGTCTTGGATCACAGAGATGCTTAACTTAGCTTCGTTTGAGCTCAGAATGAATTGGCCAAGGACCTGTGAGTGTTTGATTGGTAATTTTATGTCTGTGGATGGGTCGTTAATACTTAAGATACTCTTCAGACTTCTTGGGATTGCTGTCTATGTATTTCATGTCTCAGATTTGGTTTGTTAAAGTAATCAAATGCTGAAAGTTGCAAGTGCTTCTTTCTGTCTTACTTGGCTATTGCCATGTTATCAAAAGTGTTAGGATAGCCAACTGGAAACTGCTTTATACTTGTTGTTATCCTTCAGGGTGCCTGTAATTCCATTGTTACCAGCAGGAAAAGTCTGTGAGGAAAACACGTGTTTTCTAGCCTTAGCTTCTCTGTGCTCTTTCAATGTACCTGCCTGACTTTGGGCAGTGGACTTATTCTTAAATCAGTTCTTACTTAATTATTCTAGATTTGTTTTTCTTTGATATTTTCTATATTAAAATATTTTTCCATGTTACGAATTATTAATGATAAGAATCAAAAGATGAGTATTATGATATTAGTGCTGCCCTAATCTATGCTTTGAATTATAGTCTAGAAAGGACTTAATTTGTTACGCATCTCATGACATAAGACATGAAGCATGCAGAAAATCTGTGCAATTTAGAGGTTGTCAGCTACATTGCTTAAATATTAATTTTGAGCGAGATATGAGTAGTGAGGGGGTGAGAAAGGAGAATTAAACATTCTGTGGTTGGAACAGGAGGGGTCAATAGAGGCTTTTCCTTAGAGGAAGAGCTTCAGCCTGGTTCGATGGACAAGCAGGAGCTTGAGTGTTCTATACCATGCTGCTGTGAAGTGGCTCTTCAAAGTAAGGATATGTTTTGAAAAACTGTATGCTCTGTCAAGGGAAGAAATAGCCTCCCCACTAGTCAGTCGGCATTGCTGAACAGGTTGAGAGCTACTTAAGTAATCTTGTAATGGTTTGGAGCTTTTTAAGGACTCTTGAAGTTTTAAGTGCTCTGCATATTTGAGAATTCTGAATGTTGAGTACTGGTGAAAAAGAGAGATTGTACTGTACAAAAAAATTGTATTGTACACAGACAGTACAATTCATTAAGCTTTAACTGCGACTCTTTTCTTTGAGGTGTGTTTAGGAGGAAGAAGTGGAAATTGTGGGTGGGAATATTTTGTTACAGGAAAGGATGAGTGTATGTAATGCCTGAAGTTAAATGAGAGTTCTCAAGTGGACCTGCCTGACTTAAAGCTCACTAAGGATTTATTCAAACTGATTTGTGTGTTACATGAATGATTCAGGTGTGTATCATTCCTGGGCTGTATCTCCAAAAGAATGATGTGTAAACAAAAGCATGGCACAAAGAATGAAGTGTTAAATGAGGATGTCAATGCATTGTATTTTTAACTTTGACAAAAAAAAAAAAATGTTGCTTCTGGCTGTATTTCAACTTGTTCCCAGAAATGTGGTTGTCTTGTGATAAGTCAGGAAAGTTGCAATGGATCAGTAGTTAAAATAATAAATAACCTGGACATTGAAAGAACAAAATACTGTGTCACTAATGCAGAGTAAACCAGGTTGTCTTACGGTGGAAAAAGCAATTAATAAGCAATTTTTCAGTACAATGAATAAAATATTTCTGTGGGGTTGCCTTCTTAATGCTGTCATTTTGGTATGGGTATATATCAGTATGTACATCTCATGTTGCTCTTTTCTTAAGATCTAGTGTCTTGTTTGGTTTAATTGAAGACTTCTATATAAACTTTTACGATGTCACTGGGTCTTTTTCAATCCACTAAATAAAGCCTATTTTTCTTGAAGGCTTAGAGTTATCCTCAAATATCTAAGAGAACGTTCTGATATTGCTGTGGAGGGAAATATGTGTGACAGAAATCAGGCTTGCTTCAGAAACAGCACAGTGACCAGCATTTCTCTCTGTCCCTTAAATGGCTGCGATGAGTCCAGTACCTCTTTGGTATCTTCTTGTCTCATATCCCAAAAGACCACTCTGTTTCCATCATTATTAGTAGTAGCCCATCTACTACTAATGAAATCTCATTACCTTGGTGCACTAGGTTGTACCAGACCATCTGTTTCCACTCCTGTGTCTTGGGCTGGAAGACCATGACTGGCTGTGGCCTGACCTTCAAGGGTGAGCCATATGTGCAGCCAATGAAGGTGATGGAGCACAAGTGTATTGGTGACCCATTTTTAATCTCTACCCATAAGGCAGCTGCTGTATTCCCTTAAGTACCTCTGTTGTTCATCTCTCTGCATTCTTCTGATGCCCCTCTGTTTTTATGGTGGTGTAGTGACTGGTATCGCATAGGATACTTAGGATGAAGGTGCATCAATGCTTTATACTGTAGTAAAACAATGGCTTTTTGTCTTGTCCTTTCTGATAATGCTCAACATTTTATTGGCTTTTTTTTTTTTTTCTGCAGCTGCATATTGAGCAAATTATTTCAGACACCTGTCAGTGAAACTTCCAAGGCATTTTTTTCAAAGCTGTAACTCACAGAAAAGTGTTCAGGGATGCTGGTACCTGAAATGTAAGGACAGTAGATCAACAGATGCTCTGATGCTGGATCACAGAAATGGACTGGTGCAAGGAAATGAGACAGGACATTTCTCTGAATGCAAATATTTTTTTGCTGAGGTCTGTTTTTCCAAAGGTAGAATGCCAGGAAAAAACCCACTGGCACAGCAGCGAAAAATCTGTTTTTCCAACTGCAGAGACCAGAGAGCCACAATAATACAGTGGCCATTGCCATACTTTTTTCAGGAGCTTTCTTAGCCTGTATCAGGTAGAAGTGAAAACTATTTGACCTGCTCAAACCTTTCTCATTCTGAAACCAGTTTGAGATGCTTTCTGTATAATCACAAAATCTTCTCAGGTCTCCTTGATTTCTCTGTGATCTGTTTTGATAAATTGGACCACTAAGTAGAAACATACTGTATTTAGCAAAGCTGTTCACTTGTCATTTAAGGTGTGGAATTGAGCTTGCAGGGATTACTCCAAATCTTTTAAGACCCTCTTTACATAACTGACACTTTTCCATATGAATTTTGTGCAAGTGCCAGAGAGTTTTACCCTCTTTCATCGTGTTGTCAAATGGCAGAGTCAGCTCTGCATTATTGTTTGGAAGAAAACCGAACAGGAACATTAGTTTATGATATGCTCCATATGCTTAAATATACAGTAAGAGAGAGACTGCTGTCACTTTAAAATGCTTCTGAAACTTCGTCTGTATTTGCAGACATGTGCTGGCAAAGAATCCATTTTATTTTCTGTTAAGGATATCTTCATCTAGATCTTGCTTCTTGTTGCTGCAGGCAGACCCTTTAGGGGAGAAGAATATTTATTCCAGTTAACTCCTGAACTATTGGATCCTCTGTCCCTTGTTATTACAGCCAGTAATCCACCCCAGGAACATCAGCAATAAATTGGAAAAATTGCGTTGTCATGGCAGCCGCCCACTCCTGTTTTCATGCAGATTCTTGCGATTAAAGGCTAGGCTTCAAAATGTATGTTCAAAATAGGTGAGAGAATGGGATTCTGCTTTTTGTCGCATTTTGGTTAGTTTTCCCTTTTTTTTTTTTGATTGCTTTTTTAGAATGCAGAAAAAATGAAAAAGTAGATATTGGTTTAATGGGAAAAGTAACCTTGCAGGGAGTGTTTTGTTTTATTTTTTGTTTACAAGAACTCTTAACCTCAGCCATTAGGTGTTCCTAGAAAGTACCATACATCTGTATCTTCTCACCTGGGTTTCAGTGAGTTTCTCTCATCCAGGGTGGTTAGTCTGAGAGGCTGGGAAACTGCTAGGAATTGTACTAGAAGAGGCTTTGTTTTCTGAAGTTCTGGTCTTTCAACTTTAGCAGGCAAATGGTGTTCAAACCTAAAATGGTGCTTCAAGATTTGGAGCTTTCTTGTTAGGAAAACTGGAGGTTATGTTTGTGCTAAGACAAGTTTCCTGTAAAGTTGGTTCAGTGTTGTGCTTCAGAAGGGTGTCATACTGGGTTTAGGATTCCCGCTCCTATGCTTTCCTATGCTAGAGGTCCTTATGTACTACTTAACAGATTTATCCAGACAGGTTAGTTGTTACAGGGAAAAGAAGATTAGGTTTTTTCTTTCAATCAGATTTGGAACTTGAATCCTCATCTTGTGAGGCCAGTAACATGACGCCTTTTCTAGCATCACTTAAAGTATCACCAGTGGTAGTCCACATCAGATCAGGGTACTCTAAGCATCAATAATCAGATAAAAGTAAAATTCCTCTATATAGTGCAGTGCTTGATAGGCCTGCAATGTCTGCAGTCATTCCTCATAGAGTTACTGACATCACTGTTTTAATCATCAGTTTGCTGAATTTTATTGAGCATGGTGTGATTTAGAAAGAAAGTATTTACTTGTGCAAGGTGACTGTTACTTGCTTGTGGGGTTTGGGGTTTTTTGGCTTGTGTTTTGGTTTTGGGGTGTTTTTTTAGGCATCTCTTTCTGGAAAGGAGTGCAATATTGTCCTCACAATTACCTATTTATTACTAACAAGCTATTTTACATGCTTGGTTGCTCATCTTATAATTTACTCCTCTGTAATGCGTGAGGACATTTTAAAAGCATCCTGTACAAAACCAAAGATTTCTCGAAGGTCCTTTCTGTCTTGTTGTTTAATGATGATGTAACATTATGCCAGGTCTAGTAGTGAAGTGACTGTTTTCTAAAGTGATTGCAAGCACTGTGTATTAACTGGCTGTGAAGCTTTGTAGCCTGCTCTGCCAAATAGAGAAAACATATGCAGTGACTTCTGTGACATGAGCAGCCCCTTCTGGTTCTGCAGTGAATGAAGATCAGCCTGAACTCTAGTTTTTGATTGTCGGAGGCACCGGACTGACACAAGATTGTGCTAATGATAGATGGCTGATGTTTGGGTACACCTACACACCGCTTCTCTGCAGGACACATTTCAGGGGCGTATAGGAAGCTGCATAGTTCTGTTGAACTTCTAGACAGTGTGGGCTGTTACTTAAATGAACAGGCATAGTCTGTAGTGAGAGAAAACACTTTAAAGGTCTTCTCACAGAATTTAATAGCTGCTGATGCTAGTAATTTATTTGTTTTATAGTATGATTTTCATCTTTTAGACCTTTCTTGTTAAAATAATGTGTAAATGGAGAGGAAAAAAATATTTACGCCAATGTTTGATGGTATAACGCAATAAACCAATGGTATTTCCCAGTTAGTTTCATAACATTGTCATTTGCAATTTTGTTTTTGTGAACAAGTATTTATAAGCTTTAGAGAGTAGTAAACGAAAGCCATAAATCATTAAGTAAATGTTCTGATAAATTTATTTTCACTTTGTTTGAAGTTGGAGTTTTATACAGTCCTTCTGTATTACTAAGGGTCTTTTTAGTTGAAAAGTCCTAATATAGGTACTACAACGGATTAAAAAAAACACAGAAGATTACTTCTCCCTTGAAGCATCTGGTTTGCAGCTTACACGCTTGAAGTTCTAAAATCTAGAGTAAAATTTCTTGATTAATAAAAGGACTATGCTTATGATTTTGTAAACAGTCATTAAAAAATGCATACTGTTAAAAATGTGTGATTCACTTGGGTGTAAATTAAAATTTTCAGTACCAACAGAGACTTCAGCGATTGAATCAAATCATTACTTTTAATGGTATATTTTCCATTAAGTCAGTGAAAAAAGTCAGCAAGAATTTAGGATTAGCAGTAATAGAAGAGAGAATAGTAAATGAAATAGTTTTAAAGAAATTACTGGAACAAATACATCATTTTTCTGTTAAATATCGCTTCAGGTCATCTTCCGAAATTTTGGGATTTTTCCTCCCTTCCTCTAGGTTTTATACCTTTATATTCATTCTCTTTGGAATCAACGTGTTATGAAGTCTTTTTTTCTTTCTTTCTTTTTTTTTTTTTAAAAAAAAAGTAATAGCAATTTGTACATTTTCTCTTTTGCCGTTCCATCTCCTTTTTGTGTGGTGAACCTGCCTCAGAGGAGATAGGCTAGAAGTTTGTGTAAGCTTTCACTACCTTAGAGGAATCAGATTCAAGGCAGGGAAGAAGCCCTCCAACTTGAACAAAATGCTAAAAATGTAACGTTTTTATGCTCTGAAAGAAAAGAGGGAAGACTTATGTGCAAATATTTTTATCATCAAATAAATGCAAGGGAGGTGGAGGGTGTCATTTTTAGATAATAATTGATGGTGTCTGACAGTTGTGCCCTGTGCATTCTCTGCGCGTGATTTTCCATCTCGAGTTTCGAAGCAGAGAGACACTACGCAGTGCTTCACGCTGCCATCAGCGCTGTGATTAACGTATGCCATCACGCTGGGTATGGACAATTTCAGGAGCCTCAGTGCCTGATACAGGAATAAGTCCCTAGGCTCTGACTAAAAAGTAGACTCCAATTAACCTTTTTTTTTTTTTACCCTGCTGCAGTAGTGACTCAGAACCCTCTAAACTGGAAGTAAAAATTTTTACTGAACAGTTGTAACCTAAATATTGTATCTAAGAAGCAGTGTTTTCTAAGTTTATTAGACTTTTTCTAGAGCTAGGTGCTTAGTAATCCTGGCGGCTTTTTGGTATGAATGAAAATGAATGAGAACTTGAGATGATACATATTTCTCTTAATTGTGAGGATTTAAAAAGTTTCGAGGCTTGAATCATTAAAACAGGCAGTGTTTAGCTTTCATATATAGAGCACTATTGATCTGTTGATTCATTTTCAACAGTGCTTTTAACATATGTAGAAACCTACATATTTTTCTAATTAAATAAACAGAGAAGGGAAACGTATATTCATCATAAGGATCGAAGAGTTCTATTTCAATATTTTAAAATTTAAGTCTGTTATGCTTTTGACAGAGGCTTTGGCTCCAAACTGCTAATGATTTCAAGGTTGAGACAAAAAATGTAGTTGACAGAAGCACTGTTTGGTTACTTGTCAAAAGTGCCTGGAGCTAATCCCCTCCTGCGAAGTTGACAGAAAATACTTTTTTTTTTTGACATTGTAAAATCTGATGATGCTTATTTGGGCTGTTGGAAGAAAAAGAAAGCTGAAGGAGGCTACTCTGCTACATAGATAGGTAGAGAAGAAATTACACAAGCATGTGGAATTTGTTTGGGTTTTTTCCAAAGTCTTACTTGAGTCGCAAAAACTGAAACGTGTTGAAACTGTGCACTTACTGTTTGTAAATACAAGGCTATATTTACAAACTATAACAAAGTCTGGAATTAAGAAAAAGTGAGGGAAGAGGGAGAAAAGCAAAAAGCTAAGAATAATTGCATATAGTGATAAAATCCCCTATATGGACCTATGCTCTCGGAATAATTAATAAGCTCATAATATCCTTGCTATGTCAGCATAAACTGATGTTTGGGTCTAGGTTGGTTTAGTTGAACAATGTGCTTTTTCTTCTACTGGAATTCTAGATGAGAAAATACATAATCAGTTTCGCTGTGTATTTTGGCATGTTTTCCCATAGTGTCTCTCAGAGGTTTGACAGCTGTCTGTTAGTTAGCACCACTTAACCTGCGCTTAAGAAACTTCAAGTGTAGCTTCTCCCCTAGGCAAATCTCTGAGAACTCTTCTCCACCTGTGGCCAACAGGCATCGTGCCCTCACCCTCCTCTGCGTGTGAGGGAATTGCCCACATCCACAAACAGCTCCTGTTCTGGGCACTGCTCTTGTGGATTTAGCTGAAAAGGTGTAAATGTTGGATTTGGCACGTCAGGCCTTGGAGAGCTTCTAGAAGTTGTACAGAGTTGTACACAGCCTTAAACATAGTTTCACGTAAAGCATGATCAGCATCTGCATGTTCTGCTTTGCTTCTGTGGCTGTCCCCAGAGCCACAGAGAAGCTGTGCCACCGGCTGGGTGCATGTACGCCAGCCCCACGCAGCAGGCTTCTTCCCCAGGGGAGAAGTAGGAGGCGTAGGAAGCACTGACAGTCTTCCAGTGGCAAGGCAAATCTGCAAAGCTCCAGCCTGCTGAGGTTTTAAAAGGTTAGAGAAGTCCTGAATCCAGGGTGAAGAGCGAAGCAGCATCTTACTGGCAGAAGGATTTTCCCTTGATGAGGAGTGTTTAAAAAGTCTGTCTTTATTAGTTCTCCATTCTCTGCGGGTTCCCGGTGATCAAGCTATTTCCATCTTTCCTTTCATACGTAACAGGTAGGTCGTGTTTATCCAGCAGTGCAGCAGAGATACCTATGCCAGTAACAAGTGAGTTTTTCAGTAAGAGAAGTTAGCCTACATAGAGATCTAGCTGACCGCAGTTGTAGTGCTCTTGCAGCGTACACAGACTTGGACATTTCACACTGCGTTACTTTGTTCTGTTTAGATATTCTCTGTTTAGTTCATTTTTTGTATATGAGGAGGAGGGTGAGTCCCATACAGAATTTGGAATTCAGTGTTCCCATGTCTGAGTTAGGTGCAGTCCCAGCTGTCAAAAACTGCGAGTGAGGCACTTGAAGGTACTTGAGATCAGATTCGGACAAATACTGGGATTTTTTTTCCTTCCCTTACTGAGAAACTTCCTTTATGGCATAGGTACTTCAACATCCCTCATTTTAGTGCCACCTTCATAGATGTAGCATAACGTTTTTGTTATATTTCCTGAACTTTAAAAGGAGTGTTTTAGAATAAGCACATCTTTAATGCTTATCAGGTAGACAGTAAAGAGATGAGGCTACAGAATTGAAAAACAACAGTGATTTTCACCCATTCAGTATTATGGATGTGTTGTTTGGCTTGTTCTCTGAATAATGAGGAAGTGAAGGAAATACAAAACAAACGTTTCTATTCATTGCATTTGACTGACATTAGTCATTCAAAGTACAGTGGACGCTGGGGGCAGAACAGTACCCAAGCTTATGATCAGGCTGCCATTATCACTGCAGCAAAGCTTATCGTAACACCCTGACTTTTTGATTAACTCCGTTTAATATTATGTATACTTTAAAGGAATCTACTACTTCAGTAGTGACAAGATGATCACTGCTGGACATACACAAATATAAGCTAGCTGAAAAGATGCTTGTAGAGTTGCACATACCTAATTTATATCCAGTCTTCTGTGTCAGAGGGCTGCACTGAGAAACTGAGCTAAAAGATCATAGAATCGTTTAGGTTGGAAAAGGTCGTCAAGTCGAACAGTTAACCTAGCACTGCCAAGTCCACCACTAGACCATATCCCTCAGCACCACATGTACAGGTCTTTTAAATACCTCCAGGGATGATGACTCAACCACTTCCTGGGCACAGATGAACTATTTGCAATAACAAATATCCAAGCCCGACCAACACTGCTTATTAAAGAAAAGTCCTAAAATCTGCTACAGCTTTTCTTCTGCGGGCATTGATAGAGGTGCCCAGTGATGTGCTGTGATGGCACTAGCCTTTCTTGGGGAATGGAGCCCAGTGAAAGGTTCCTTGAAAACTATGCCTCTGATATTCAACACTTAGTTTTCGTGTTGTCACTCTGCAAAATGTAGCAGTGCTTGATGTCTGCATGCAGGTANAAGCCCGACCAACACTGCTTATTAAAGAAAAGTCCTAAAATCTGCTACAGCTTTTCTTCTGCGGGCATTGATAGAGGTGCCCAGTGATGTGCTGTGATGGCACTAGCCTTTCTTGGAGAAAGGAGCCCAGTGAAAGGTTCCTTGAAAACTATGCCTCTGATATTCAACACTTAGTTTTCGTGTTGTCACTCTGCAAAATGTAGCAGTGCTTGATGTCTGCATGCAGGTAGTATGGGAACTGACCACGTAGCAGCTTCTCCAGCACCACTGATGTGCAAGCAATGAGCGTTTTTCTCTGTCATGCTGTATTCGTAATGCTCAGAGATGGGTCAGAGTTTGGCTAGAGTGGACAGAGCTGAGCAGAGAGGAGGTGATGTGTGTGGGCAGAGAAACGTGTCAAGGAGTCTGAAGCTTACAGGGTAGTCATGCTTGGATGAAATTACTCATTTTCAATAGGTCAGCCTTATTTGGGATGATTTTCTGATGATCTTGTTCTCTTCTGTATGAGCATGCACATAATGCCTTCTGACATTTGTGGCTGCTAAGAGATTCTTACTTCGTTGAGCATAGTTGCTTAGCTGCAGTTACTCAAAACCTTTTTTTCACCCCTATCTTCCTACTTAGGCTTTTCATGGTGGTGGTGCAGCCGTGATGGAAGAGGAGGAAGAATTTATTTATCTTAACACTCCATCTAAAGTCGTGGAGTAAACTTACATGAAAGAATGGCTAGTAGTAAACACGGCACGGTATTTAAAGGAAACAAAACCCCATGCTATGTTAAAACAAAGGTAGTTTTCTTGCTGGGAGAAAATGAAAGAACAAATGCAGGACAGATGTGAATCACACTGCTTAATGCTATCCTGCAAAACATTTGGGTAATAAGATGATGTGTGTGGTCTAAGAATCTCTTTATATAGCAAATAAACATTCTGACCGCATTTTGATTATACTCGTAAATGAATGCGGAAAGATTTCTAAGCAAGCAGTGACTTCTTTCCTAAGTTAGAAGCACTAAAGTTAGGGCACCTCAGTACTAAATACAATAAAAATTAGCAAAATAAGTGAAAACCCTTTTCCATTTTAAAAATCTCTATTTATGGTGTACACTTTCTATTAAGAGTTTCTGGGGTAAGGGACCAGTGTATAGGTGTCTTGCTGCACTGCTTCTTTGCATATTTTCACTTTTTTTTTTTTTNAATAAGTTTTGTGATCTGTCTAAAATGTGTCTGCCTTCTGTGGAAAGGTATTTGTGGAGCTGACATAACTTTAGTATGTCTTTCTTCATGGAAGTATGCTTTTAAGTAGTGGTTTCTTTCACTAATTGACCCCAAATTAGTGTCAGTTATATTAAATGACTTCTTTCTCATAAACAGAAAACCACTTTGTAGTCCTCCAAAAAAAAATGGTTAATGACAACATTTGCAATAAGGTTCAGTAGGGTGCTTCTCCTCCCCCCCCCATTAACAAATAATCATTCTTATAGAATTATTTTTAATCAAGAAATATGGTTTATGCAAACAGCTATTATAAGAACTTGTGATGGGGAAAAATAAAGCAAAGATTTCTCTTTGGTGTCCATGGATATTTTGAAGAACTTTCCTTGGATTACTGGAATTTCAAATATTTTCTACTAAAAAAAAAGGTAAGTTAAAATCAAATAACAAACTCAGTTGCATACTAGGAGGGCACAACCCTGTAATTGGGTGATTTAACACAATTTCCAAAACACTAACAATTTTCAAGCAGGTTTACCAAGTGTTTTTTATTAATATATGTATACTGCATGACCAGCAATGTTTTAATCCTAGTTTCTTACTGGTAGGNCACTTTCTATTAAGAGTTTCTGGGGTAAGGGACCAGTGTATAGGTGTCTTGCTGCACTGCTTCTTTGCATATTTTCACTTTTTTTTTTTTTAATGACTCAGCTCTTAATTATATTTCTGGTAAATATTGTTTTAAATATGTCAGAATAGTCTTTGTTACTCTTAATGGCATCCAGTCACTAAAACAAATTCTAGTTTTTGGTTTTAAGGCGTTTCCTGTGTTGGTTCTTAGTGTTGTTTATACCTTCAGCATTTTACTTACTGCTTCTATTTCTCTCCATGGCATACAGCTTGTTTCCAAGCATTGAGAACTAAAAATAACGATATGATTNTTCTCATAAACAGAAAACCACTTTGTAGTCCTCCAAAAAAAAATGGTTAATGACAACATTTGCAATAAGGTTCAGTAGGGTGCTTCTCCTCCCCCCCCAATTAACAAATAATCATTCTTATAGAATTATTTTTAATCAAGAAATATGGTTTATGCAAACAGCTATTATAAGAACTTGTGATGGGGAAAAATAAAGCAAAGATTTCTCTTTGGTGTCCATGGATATTTTGAAGAACTTTCCTTGGATTACTGGAATTTCAAATATTTTCTACTAAAAAAAAAGGTAAGTTAAAATCAAATAACAAACTCAGTTGCATACTAGGAGGGCACAACCCTGTAATTGGGTGATTTAACACAATTTCCAAAACACTAACAATTTTCAAGCAGGTTTACCAAATGTTTTTTATTAATATATGTATACTGCATGACCAGCAATGTTTTAATCCTAGTTTCTTATTGGTAGGATTGACTGAAAGCAGCCATATATTTTTTGCTTATCTGCTTAGTTTAATTTACAGGTCCAACTGGGTTTTCTGTTGTTTTTATGAGACATTGTTAGATCACCTATTTGAAAATGCAAAGACCTATCAAAGCCATTGCGTTGGACAAATTTAGTTTGTGGAGGCAGAAGTAGAACTAATAAAGTGCTACAAACTATTGCATGTTGTGGCGAGTTTGGATGTTCCCTGTTTGACAAGGGGCTAAAACTCTGAAGTTCTGTTTGTTATTTGTTTTCAGTGTGATTTGTGATGAGGAAAAGTCTTCTGCTCCTTAAAACAAACACACACACATGCCTGATGCACCAAAAAAAAACCAACCCCAAACACACCACAATTAGGTTGTGACACCTGCTGCATTGCTGCTGTGACATAGAATATGTGACATGTTACAGTTAGGGCTGCTTTTTTGCTTTGCCTTTTTTCCTCTCTTTTTTCTTTAATGCCATTGTCTTGTACGGACATGGCACAGGTGTCAAATTCTGCTCTTTCATGTGCCTGTAACTTCTGATGGTGACTAGAACCAGCTGAAGGAGGTGACTAACCAGAGGGAAACAGTCTTTTGCCCTTAAAGTATTCCTTGCTCATCTTTCCCAGATATGCCTGGAGAATTGTCTGGAGTGGAATATTTCCCATCTCAAACACTGCTTATTTTTTGCAGTGGTGGTTTTGCAGTAATTTTTCTCTGCTAGCAGGTGCTGAAATACTAGCACATGATCCAGAGACAGGAAATTTTGGATAAGTGACCAGAAAGAGATCCGGTATAATCTGTCATATCACAGCAACCAACAATGTGGTATAAGCTTTACAAAAACTCTGTCTGTTTATGTAGTTTTGAAAAGGGGAAGCTATAGAAGAAAACCGGAGAGCAAAAAGAGACAGGAGGAGGAGAGGTAGACCTTGGTGATGTAAAATAACTAAGCGAGAAATGATTAGGTAATTAGGGAGAAGGGAGCATGTAACACAAACCATGAGATCATAGTGCAAGCATAATAAGGAATTGTAGTTTGTCAGGGGAAAGCTTTCTGTGTTGAACTCTGACAACTTTGAGTCATTTTTTTTCCCTAGTTTGATCATCATTTGGTTGACGTGACTTTTGCAGCTGGTGACACAGGACCTTTGTTCTGAGCCAGCGTAGCTGTTCTTCTGCTGCCTGTCCCCAACTCTGGTTTTCTCCTGCACAGGGAGAATCCACCAGTAGAGGACAGATTGTTGACTGTTTAGTAATTATTCAGTTGTCTGTCTAGACCATTTGCTTCTGAAATGAAAACAAAGTGACTGTTTCTAAGAAAGAGGAGTAATTAGCTTTGACAGGATTTCTGCTTCTGAAAGGATTTGCAGTAGCAGTCGTCTGTCACGTATGCATACATGCATAACCAAACTCAGAAACCTGAACAGAACACTAGAGGTAGTCTCCAATTGCAATTAATCTCTAGCATTGTACTGCTTTAGCATTCAGCTGGGCTCTGGTGCTTCCTCCTGCAGAGGGGGAAATATTCTTCCCCTTACGCAACTGTCAGACAGGAGATGCTCCTCTGAGACTTTTTGCAGTGATCTCACTTTTTGGAGTATTTATAATTCATAGGTGATGTCATGTAGTACAACCCTTTTTTTTTGATGATGGCAATTCATCAGTGAGGACGCTGATGTACGCTTGCCCTAAGAAGGCTGATGTTACAGGAAGCCCTTCTCTTATATGAGGTACAACCATGCACACAAAGTGCATCCTAGCTTCATATATGGAACGGGTACTCGTAGTGCTGCATAACATAAAGTTGCTCTTGAGTGTCTGGAGTTTGAGCTGCAATTACTAAAAATCTTTGTCGAGACCTCCACAGTAATGTGGTAGGTACTATTTAATAATAAAGTAGCTTATGAGACCAAATATATTAGACTTGCCCCATTGATGTTTCTTTGAAGAAATGCAGAGGAAATGTTAATCACCCAAAATAAGCAAAAGGTGACCTGAGTTTAACTACTCGTAATGACAATGCAGCACGCATGTTCATGTTGTTATACCATGTTAATGGTATTATCATCTCAGTTTGAAGCAAGAATTTTATGGCCGGTTAATGCTCACAGTTCATCAGTGCTCAGTAATAATACAGGCTAAGCAAACCCAAGCCTGTCTGTTGGTGGCAAGCAAAGAAAGAAGAATTTATCGCTCTTATGTTGAAGAGGTAGATGGTTACCATTGCATGGTGCAGGGAAGTAGTGCAAGACACTGCAAATATATGTGATTATTAGTGCTAACAGAATAGTTGAGTGCTCTAGCTAAACTAAGTAATAAGACATTTAATATGCAGCAAATGTTTTGTGTGTCTTGTGTCAGGCTGGAGGCATTATGTGTTCAGAATGCAGAATGCATTAAAAAAAAAAAAAGTGTGTGTTATTTTTCTTTCTCTATGCTCCACCTTTCCCCAAGACTACTTTTCCGACATAAAAAGCAGAAGTTATACCAGTTGCTACCCATAAAGCAGCAATGCGAATTTGACACTCTGACAGCGTTTCCACCATAACCTAGTTTGTTGAGGTTTATGTAACTGAGTAGTAAAACTTGTCCAAAGCTATACTGTTATGTGCTCTGCACTGCACAGTTTCACAGTTTGGAGCTAATTAGAGTTAGCATCGGGGACACAAATTTCCCTTTCTTCTTCAAAGGAGGTAAAACTTGGAAGACTGTGGAAGAAATGTAACTCCTGTTCTGTAGATAGCTCTACAAAACAGTTTCATCTGAAATGGAAGGATCCGTATTTTGGTGATATATTGCCTTGTCTTGAAGGTTGATTTTTAGAGAGTAGAATTTCCTTAAATGCCTTTGAAGTACACTCACTGCAAGGCTTTATTTGGCATTGTACAGTGATGTTTTCCTATGGGGTCGTTTTTTGTTTTTTTTTTTTTTTCCAGATAATTTTAAATGGCATTGCATCTTTGCTGATTTCTTAGTGTCAGTCTCCTTTGTCTGGACACCAGTTCTTCTAGGTGTTAGAATAAAGATTCTGGTTTGTCCCTAAGTTTCATATAAACAGTAGCAGAGGTTTTGGGGAGAGGCAAAAGAAAATGGAGCAAGCAGAGAGGGTTACTCCTTTTCCCATCTTCTGGCGATCGGAGATGTACATGAATGCCCATGATACTTCAGTTGGATTACAGAATCCTCAAAGACTGTGTCTTCAAGAATTGGAAGCTGGGTTCTTCATGAAAATCCATGATGTGTTTTTCCCAGAGTTGCTTAGGGTAGTGGAGCTTATTCTAATTCCATATATTTAGAGAATGGAGAATTGTCTTAAAAATTATTGGCAATTCCACGGATACCATCAAATCATGGAAGATCATAGAATCATAGGTTTGGAAGCGGCCTCTGGAGATCTAGTACAACCCCCCTGCCAGAGCAGGGCCACCTTAAAGCAGGTTACATAGGAATGTGTCCAGGCAGGTTTTGAATATCTCCAGAGACAGAGACTCCACCACCTCCCTGGGCAGCCTGTGCCAGTGCTCTGCCACCCTCAAGGTAAAGAAGTTCCTTCTCACGTTTAGGTGGAACTTC
>VXBO01002389.1:0-14588 GCA_013400135.1 Rhinoptilus africanus
CAGGATCTGTATTCTGGAAGATATAGATGAAAATCCCTATTTTCATTTTGGACAAAGTAGTATCAGAACTTCATCACACCTTGAGAAATTCCTGCTGATTGAGATAAACTGATACTTGTCTCTCATGGACCAGGGATGCTTTCCAAGCCCATTGTTGAAGCCAATATATTCTTTCAGCAAGTTAGTTTAAAGGAATCTAAAATTTCCAGTGGAAAAAACTACACTTTCTCTCTTGTGGCCCAAAAGCAATCTTCATTGGTTTTGTTTATAAAAGTATTCTGAAAGAAGAACACTTGCCTTGCCTTGTGTCATGCACAGGGGTACAAACTGGAGATACCATACTTCTGTTTGATCTCTCTTCTCCTCCTGTAAACCATCTGTGTGAAACCACCATTTACTTCACTAAAGTCTCTTTCAGGTAGACGAATATACAAGAGCATTGAAAAATCGAGTCCCTGGCCAAGAATCCAAAAGATGGGCCTGTGACACATTAAAAGTCCATTAATCAGTGTAGAATTTGAACCCATAAAGGCATTGTCCATGTGTCTTTGAGCCCAGACACAAGCATGCCTAGCAGATTTTAGGAAGATCCCGAGTGGTAGAAGGTGCATGGTAAAGAGCAACATAAGCACAAGGGACCACAAATAGGCAGAACATCCTGCTAAATACNGACGGCGGCCACCAGCGCTGGTGGCTTTGTGCCCCCACAGACAACCGAGGATACAAGTGGAGAGACTCGCAGTTGAGTTTGTGTAGTGGAAAATGGAGAGAAGGCACGGGCACAGACCACCAGCAATCGGTGTGTGGTTAATGAATGCGTGCAGTCTTGGTTTAGAGCCTGAAATGTGGCATGATCTGTCCACCTTCTAAAGACTCCCGTCACTGCTACCTCCAGTCCCCAGCTGGCAGATATACGGATATATGTGCTTGTATATTGTATAAATACAATGTATTATGTATTAATTTCCAACAATCTATTATACAATTCCATCCTCTTCCAAGTAAGCTTACCTTAAAAGTAGACAGACAAAAAGGTTGATTATTTTAGAGTTCTACTGTAAAAAATGAGATTTACACTCTTTGCTTTATATTTCTGTATGTTATTAATGAGGTTACACTTTGTGATCTCCTGAGAGGTTTTAAGTGGCAGTTTAACATGATGTTTTTTAATATTTTACTGAAAGTTTGAATGATAGGACTGCATCCAGGGAGTTAAATTAAAATGTGGCCTGGCAGCCAAACTTACTATTAAAATGTTGATACCTGAAGCCAAAAGAAAAAAAGATTAACAAGTCTTTTTTCTTTTTTTTTTTTTTTATTTTAACCATATACATTTCTTCAAATTGCTGATTGCAAGGCTGAAAATTAATTTCATTTTTGATGTAAAAATAACTGGTTGTGTATTTTAGTTAAAGAGTAGCCTCAGGCCTCCTAGAAAACTACTGCCTAATATTTGTCTTGAAGAGACTGCAAAATACTACATGAAATTTACATGTACTACCTGATTCTATTTTAAAACAATCTCTTTTTTCCTGAATAAACATTTTAATGTACTTTCCTACAGCTTTAAAGCAACAGCTTTTATCCTCCATGAGATAGGTATCTCTTGTGACCTTGTTGTAAATACAGTACTTGAAATAAAAGATATTTTCAAATAAAAATCATTTTAAATAGTGACAAAACCCATGGGTGAAGCCATGATAGTGCATGAGGAAGCTGAACTTGTGCTGATGATTGTGTACACACTTCTGGTAAGTATAGATTCATCGGTAGCTGGTGTTAATTACAGAAAGATGGTATTGGAAGATGCAAGGAAATTAACTGTCAATAACTCTGAATTTCATTTTTCATCCCACTGTAACTTTTTCTCCTGTTGCTGATGGGAAAATAACGTGGAGGAAAAAGACCATAATTCACGCTGCATAGTCTTGCTCACTTAGCTGAGCCATCAAACTTCAGCAAACTGTGAGCTGTTAAAATTAGCTGCTGGAAAAGCCGCGACAGCGCCTCACCCTCCCTGTGGAAACAGCGGAGGTGTTTCTGCAGGGCGACTCATCTCTCTGTGCGCCCGCATCGTCTCCGGGTTGTGCCTCGCTCTGCCCCTTCTCCGCAGAAGGAGCCGGTGGATGGTGGCGGGACCCTCAGCTCCAGCACCACAGTGAGAAGCCTGAAGGTACGGAGGGTTAATGTGGACCTCAGTGTCCTGACAGCTCTCAAACAGAAACACTGTGGGCTGGTCGGGAGCTGAACCAAGACCTTCTGATGGACACAAGCAGAAGGGGCTCTCATGACACTCCTCCCCAGTGCTGGCTTTGCAGCAGGAATTGCGTGTCAAGGTCATCACCTGGAGATTATGGACTTAGATGTTGATATTTGGGACACAGAACCTGCCTTGTTTTTCTCAGTGATGAAGCCATAGAGTCTGGAAAGCAGGCAATTTCTCTGATTTATGGTCCCTCTAACTCTTTGCAGTGCAGTTATTTTCTCAGAAGATAAATTGAAATCAAAATTCTCTATTCTGTTTTCTTCCATCTGGCTGCAAATACTTTGTTCTGTTTTGCTGCTTTTTTTGTTCTGCTTGTTTCTTTTGAGAAAGTAATATGTGAAATACTGTGCCAGCTGCTGAAATCTCTGTCTGTTGCATCTCAAAGGCCTCTCTCATCCACATCCGTGTAAGTGACCAGTTAAAACCCATGGCGTAAAATCAGTACAAAGGGCTGGAGAGTCAAATTCAAAAAAGCAAAAGCGTTTTATACTGAATGATAACACGGCCTGTGTTTTTACCTCCCTAGAGAGAGTTTAGTCTTTTTTCTGAGTCCCTGCCAGCTCCTGGGGTGATTTTATATAGAAGATCAATACCAGGGAGAGGAACAATGATTTTCTCCTGGTGGGTGTTTCCTGATGTAACTATGGCAGCCGGGGGAGATCATGAGGTGATAAAACCTCCTCCTACTTCTTCATGAATTGTAGCATTATTCGATTTACAACTTCCACTAGTAGATTTCTAGCTTCTAAGTTTACTTTTGTGATTTTAATCTTCTTCTTGTCTTTTCTTAATATCCTTGCCTCTTACCTGCAAGAGTTATCATTCTGTATGGTAAATGGACTAAAAGTTGATTTAATATCTCCCTCTTACCTCTCCCTTTTACCTCTTGCAATTTTTTTAATGAATATGTTCTGCATTGAAATACAAAGAAAAGTTAAACATATTTATCTCAAAGAAAAACATTAAATATTTATCAATTTTTTATTTATTGTAATTGATCTTTTACAGCAAAATAACCTAAAGAGGATTCCACTACATCTTGTCCACTCAATTTTTTCCAAGACTCGGAAAGAATGTTACTTATGTGAATGTAAATCTTTCAATATTTGAAAAAGTTAAGACAAAAAAAGGATCAGACTGGTAAAGTGGTTTCAGAAGAAAGAGGAGTTTTAAAATTCTCTATCTCGGAGATCATGATGAAGAGAAACAAAACTTGCATTTTATTCTCAAGTGCAAATAAAATATCTTATATTTCAGGTTAAATAGTATATACTATCTGTCTTCCAAAAAAATAATGGTTTTCAGTGAACTTTTAATCTCCACTTTTCCTTCTCTCATGAACTTCTGCTTGCTTTCTTGCTTATTCACATCAACTTGCAAGAAGTTTAATTTTGTAATTTGAATTCAGGGTGAATGTTAACATCAACTCTAACTCTGTAAGAACATAGTAACTGTCCTGTTAAAAAATAGTGAATTAATAATGAATCTCACAACAAAGAGAAAAAAAATTCCAAAATCTAGAACCAAATCTTTTTAATGTCATCAATATTAACATTTTCCATGATCCAAAGATCCTACATGAACTTCATTTGGGATATGCAATCTAAGATCATCTTTCCAAAGAAGCCAGTTTGAAGATTCTCACTAGTGTCTTTATCAAATATGAAGTTACTGTTGAAGCTTTGATTGCATTTCCTTTGTTCCTTGGTATTTCTTGAGAATTTTTAGATATTGCTTCACTCGTCTAGAAAATATCAGCAAAAGCAAGAATAACAAAAAAAAAGGATCCATAATTGTTGAACATTAGGAAAGTAAGTTCATCCGCCATGGAAGCTTTCAATACAACACATGTTCCTTTATTCTCTGTCTTTTATGGTAGACATTGCAATAGGACAAGTTGGCAAGTTGACTCCTACTATCATGATGTAGAATTGTTGGAATGTTTTTTATTAAAGACATTTACTTTTTACTTTGTTACGCGATGTATTTGCTCTGTAATTATTTTAAAACTTTAGTCAGAACTTGGGTACATCTGCCAAGATTTTGTGTTGGTGAATGGTTGCTTGGTGAATTATATTGATGACTGCTTACGCGTGGTTTCCAATCAGTCTGTTTTACT
Source organism: Rhinoptilus africanus (assembly GCA_013400135.1). Lineage (NCBI taxonomy): Eukaryota > Metazoa > Chordata > Aves > Charadriiformes > Glareolidae > Rhinoptilus > Rhinoptilus africanus. The sequence continues at coordinate 4,386 of VXBO01002389.1, forward strand.
GCAGCAATTTAATCTTCCATACCCAATGATTTTAATCTCTACTGCATTGCCAGCCTGTTTAGCTTTCAAAAAATCAACAACTTTTGAAGGTTTATGCAAACCAGTGGGAAGCAGGGAACCGACAGAAATGTTGGAGGACACGACATGTAAGGTAAATATTTATGGCTGACAGCCAGTCCTGAAAGCACTTCACTCAGCAGAGATCAGATGATCATAATCTTCAGCTGTCTTTCACATACTTATCCAGAGAGATGGAAAGAGGTAAAGTGCAGTGGTACCTTGATGCATTGCTGTTTTCAAAGATGCTTGTGGAAGAAGTCTGAAGATAGACATAGGTGTATTATTTATCTGAAAATAGTTAAAGGCAAGTATCTACCAATGAAAGAAAAGTAGGATCCTAGAATCTTGTGTTTTTTCTTCTTATCTCTTTTCATTCTGGCTTTGTATCCCACTGCACAGTTTTGATATCTGTTATTGGTATGAATTTTTAACTGGGATATTGTTTGGTCCTAGTAAGTGACCTGAATTGACTTAATAGGATTGAGCCATAGATAAGTAGGCTTCCTCTTGTGGGTGGACTAAACAACAGAAGACCCACAAAGTAGCCTCTTCTGGGTTTGTTGACAAAGGCTCTCTACAGTCATCAGCGAGAGCTGGATTCACACCAAGGTATTTCAGAAGAGAGATCTAATTCAACTGCTCTTCCTCGTGCCCAAGAAAAGCTTGTCTCTTCCTACAGACCACAGATGGAGCCCAGCAAGCTCGGCCTCCCTGGGGTGAAGCCAGGCACTATCAATGATTGATTTTTTATCTTCCCATCCTGAAAAGCTGCGGTGGTACAAGTGCAATGTGGGTGTACCACACATTCTCTGACCAGAGCAGATCTGCCTCCGGCATTGAAATCCTCGGAGCCCCAAACACCACTCAGTGGCCTGAAATGCGAGTCCCGCTGTTGGTGAGGAGAGCATTCTGTAGGTGGTTTACTTGGGGGGAAAGACCATTCAATTCCACAGGTAGAGACTGGTGTTGCAAAGGAAGCTTGCCCAGGTGGAATTGCCAGTTGCCTGTCTGGGCTGACATGGCACAAAGATAACTGTCCTGGGCTGCCTGTTGAAAGCTGATCCTTGGTCAATGTCCCTGTTGTAATGTCCTTTCCCTTCAGGGTCTTTCCTCACAGCATGTCTTTATGTTGGATTTGGAAGAAATTCATGCTGTACTTTATCCATTTTGTCAATAACATTTGCTGCATTCGTACGTCTGCCTTTTTCCTTGTTAATATGTGCTACATTTCCTGCTGTTGTTTTTTCTCTTCTGTTGGGGAGACAGCACATCCTTCAGGTGAGGTTCACATGTCTGGACTCTTAATGTGCTTTCTAAAGTGTCAAGTATTCTCTAACATCGCCTACTCATTTGAAAACATCTTTCTCATCTTCACTGGACCGCAAGAAGTTTTTAGTCTCTAAAGTTAATAGCTTATCTCTGGTGGGCAGTGACTTCATCCTCCTAATACATTTGGATTTTTTTCTTGGAAAGTGCAGATGCCCTCCTTGTTCTCACTGCATGGCTAGAAACGTGATGTACTGAATGTCACAAGCCAGTCAATAGCTTTTGTTTACCAAGAGCAACTGAGTGAGATCCCACAGCCCAGGGCTTGGCCATTTTAATGAGCCAAGGATTTGTCATGCCGCTGCAGTGCACTAGAAGCAATAGTTCTCAGTGCTAACACATGTCACATCACCTTCACCTTGCAGCCATAAATTCAGGTAAAATTTTTTTGACTACAATTGTAGCTTGGTGAAAGAAAAGATATGACATATTTTTGAGGAAGGAAAACCAAACAGACAAAAAAGTAATGAAGCAGAGAACATTTCTCTCTAAGTATGTTTGAAGCAGCATTGAGCAACGGAACAACAGAAGCGCTTCAGGGAATTTTAGGTGTAGGTAAAGGGAATGTTTGTCATTGTAGTCTGCAGCGCCGTAGCTAAAGCATAGTGAATAACGGTACAGCACAAAAATGCTGCGAGTCTACACCACAAACAACTTTTTTTTTTTTTCTGAAAGGATTAGAAGTTTTTTCATGTTTTCTTTTGGTCTCATGGCTATAGCAGTGGTTTGCAAGTGTAACAAAATCCCAGAAGCATTTCCTATGAAGAAAAACAAAGGCTGGGAATAAAGTATCTGAGTTATTTGTGAGGTGATACATTGCAGCAATAAAGAAATCCCAGGCTTAACTGCGGTGCATGCGGAAACCTTGGTGAAAGGAGTGCTCCATGCCTGGTACTCCTCAAAGCTTGTATGTCTTTTTAAATATTAATTTTTTTGTCATCTGAGATTATCAAAACCATTTGTTTCTAGGAAAACACTGATGGAGTGAAGGTATTCTGTAGGCTCTGCTTTGATCTGAAAACTCTCTGCATAGACGGAGAGTAATTGCTGGGGAGGAGAAGCAAGATCTAAATGGGGAGAAGCAGGTTTTCCGTGAAAGTGGCAACTGTTGTGTGAGTTCCTGTCCCTTTGCTCCAGCTAAAACCATGGTGGCACCGGTGGCAGACGACCCTTGCTGATCTCCTACCTTGCTGGCAGTCTGACAGAGGTCCGTGCAACAGGTCAAGCGATGTGTTCCCCCATTCCCCCCTTTCCCTTTGTCCCAGGAGCAGTAAGTATGGATTGTGAACATTGGATCAGCTCTGAAACTACTATTTAACTTTTCTCCAGAGAGAATGGCAAATATAGACACAGTCAGGTCAAGCTGTCTGTTAGCTAAGGAATTAGGATTACATTGTGTTAGATATTTGAGAGCTGGCTGTGAAGGGCTTTTTTCTGGAGCTGCTCCACCTTCATTTCCAGACGTGCAAGCAGTATTTTCAGTTAATGTTGAAAGTTAACCTTACTAGCTGCCATGTAGGATATTTCAGAGTTTTCTATTTATTTTGCAGCTGGTTGGGCCTTTGCTTGTGCACATCTTGTGGAAAGCTGGAGAAAACGCATGCGTGCAGGGAGCAGGTGTGAAGCAGAGGTCTGCGCTGCACAGAGGTTTAACACACACACTTCTGGTGGGTATCAGGTCTCGGGAAGGTCTTCAGGTCATGGGTTGCCACTTCCCCAGTTTGAGAATGACTATTTGTGTAACTCTTCTCTTCCTACCCTTGAATTTTCTGCAATCTCACTTTGAATGGTTTTATGGAGTTATGATTACCTGAAACCTCAGCAAGCAAAATTTTTATTTAGTGTGTTAGGTCTTTATTTCTGTTTTTACAAAGTGGTAGCACAAAAAAGGCTACTAGTCATGTGTTTGTTGTGAGTTGAGCATGTGAGATTCCTGGAGTTCTTTCTATTAAGGCCTAACTAATAAGGGCAGCAAGTGGTATTTCCCCCCAAAAAGTAGTCTAATTTATAATGTTTATGTCTGGTTTTGTTACATTATAGAGCTATACTGTGAATTAATTGTTATCTCATATTTATTATGTCCACAACAGTAAGAGTCACAATTCAAGATCTGATTTGCTTTGCAAACTCAACCACACAAATATTGTTGCATTCTTGCTGACGGCAATGTCTTTGACTACGGTTTGCTTCCTCTCTTGCTGCTTGCATTTTTTCCCCCAGATGCTGAGTTTCTCACTCCTGTTCAAGGAGTTCCTACTAAAAGAGGAAGAATGAATAAAGGAACATCAAACCTGTTACAGCCACCTACTCTTGATGCTTACTCTCAGGTCCTGCAGCTGCTCCTCAGCTCGTGGCAGACCCGCTGAGAACCAGGACAGTGACAGCATGTCCTACACCTCCTTGCAAACAGAGACAGCAAGTTTCACTGCTGCTGAACTCACTACTCCTGACTAATTATCAACTGCATAACAGCAGAGTCTAGCTTCCTTTTTTTTTTTTTTCCTGTGTGTGTGCCTGAGTACTGGAAATAAGCAGAAAGGTGCAGAAGAATCACAGGATTAACCTCTTTCTTCCAGGAAGATTTATGTCAAGGCGCAGAAGTCTCAGTCCCATGTCCTGACATAAGAAGAGCTGGCAGCAGACAGCCTGTCCCAGCTTTGGTGTACGGCTAAACAGAGCTGCAAGGGGTGTCAAAGCGAACTGCCCTTTACTGTCCAGGATGGGTTACGAGAGAAAAACAACTTAAAACAGCTGCTTGCTGCTATGATTATCAGTGCAGTGTAGAGTTTTCTTTGAATACAGGCAACAAATTGCTATACAATTTTATTGAAATGAGTTAAAGCTTGATTGTTGATCATAAATTTGCAAATATCTTGCAGGGAGAAGAGTCAGAATTTCAAATAAAGATTAATGCTGAGAGTAACTTTGTTTCATTGCATTAAATAACTGCCAATAAAGGTGATGAAAAACAGACTGTTTGAAATTTCTTACTATTAAAAAGAGTGTATTCTGGAGAGGTATATTGGATACATTTTTTGAGGCTGGCTGGTTTCTTTTTTCCTTCCTGATTTAAGACATTATTGTAATACATGGCTTTTAATTGAGCCAAGAACTATTAACCTGACTGCAGAACTGAACTGATTCTTTCTAGAAACTGTACTAAATGTTGAATTTAAAGTTTTTTTCATTCATCTCATTTCATTCATTCATTTTTTCATTCATCTCATTTCATCTACATTCATTTCATCTTCCTCTCTGAGTATATGAATACTGAAAAGATCATGCAAATTCCAAACACAGTCAATTAGAAGCTTGCTTTTGCTCTAGATTGGACCTAACTTTCAGCTCAGATAAGAGACTTGTATGTAATATGTAGTTTGATTTAAAATGCTGTTTCCTTCTGAAATCCAGTTGGTTCTTTCTATCCACTATGAAAAACAGCTTTGCTAGCCTGTTATTCGAAGGTGCATGGAAAAGATACAACCTGGAGAGCAAAGGCTTTCAAGGCCACTAGTAACTCCAGGTGAATCCTTTGTTGGGTATTCAACTTGCAGCCCCTGAAGGAAGCTCGATCAAATAACACAAATTCTGTCTTCTCATAAAACTAGCTTCTTAAACACCTGAAATCTGGCATCTTATTTGCTCTTTAATATCTTGGTCTTAGAACATAGTGCTGTTGATATTTGTTACTACATTTGGTCTTGTAAGAAGATTGTTTTTGTTACTACATTTGGTCTGATTGTTGTTGGAGTTCATAGAACTAGAACCAACAAGAGTTACTGCTGAGAAACACAAATGACAATACTACTTAATGGATGTACCAGCCAACCACTTGTTACTCCTTATGTCTTCAGGACTAAATCAGTGCTGGAATTTCAAAATTAATTGGGTGTTTATAGGGGAGGGGAACATTTACAGGTACTAGAATTTTATCATATATCTAGAAAGAAAAACTGACTTTCTCTAGAAAAGGGAGAAAATGCTTGCCTTTATCTTATGTAAAGTGCTGTAAGATCTACTAATGCACAACAGTCAGGCACTATATCCCTGCTGACATATTTATTTTCTTTATTTTTCCTGTTCACATAACCATTTGTGAACTTCAACAATTTTAAGAGATTTAGTGTTATCTCACTCTTCTGAAGGAGAAAAATATCATTGATCACATAAAAAAAGCAGAGAAAAAAGCTGGTGAGATCAAGGAAATACATTTAAAATACCTAAATTTAAGCATCTGTGCCAGGCAGGTAAGGTAGCGTGAAAGCTTCTCCCTTCTCTTTTCTTGTGGCTGAACAGAGAGCTTTGGTTGGAACTCAGAAAAAAAATACAGAGAGTTTATGATCTTTGGAAGAAGGGACAGGAAACTCAGGAGGACTACTAGGATGATGTGAGGTTATTCATGGGGAAAATTAACAGGGTCGAAGACCAACTAGAACTTAATCTGGCTACTGCCACAAAAGACATAAAAAAATGTTTCTATAAATACATTAGCAACAAAAGGAGGCCTAAGGAGAATCTGCATCATTTATTGAATGTGGAGAGAAGCATGAGTGACCAAGGATGAGGAAAAGGCTGAAGTACTTAATGCCTTCTTTGCCTCAGTATTTAAGAGTAAGACCAGTTGTTCTTGGGACATGCAACCCCCTTAGCTGGAAGATAGGATGAGGAACAGAATTAAGTCCCCTTAACACAAGAAGAAATATTTAGCAACCTGCTACATCACTTAGGCACACACAAGTCTATGGAGCCAGATGGGAGCCATCCACGGGTACTGAGGGAACTGGCAGAAGTGCTCACCAAGTCACTTTCCATCATTTAGTAGCAGTCCTGGCTATTCAGGGAGGTCCCAGTTGGCCGGAGGTTAGTAAACGTGGTGCCCATCCACAAGGAGGGCTGGAAGAAGGATCTGGGAGACTACAGGACTATCAGTCTGACCTTCATGCTGGGGGAGGTTGCAGAGCAGATTGTCTTGAGTGCCATTATGTGTCACATTGTCCCATTTTAGGTGGACAGGTGATCTGGCACAGTCACCATGGATTTATTAAAAGCAGCACCTGCTTGACTAAACTGATCTCCATCTAAGACAAAGTGACCCCTGTGGTGGATGAGATAAAGGCTGTGGATGTTTTTTACCTGGACATTTGTAAAGACTTTGTCACCATTTCTCACAGCATTCTGCTGGAGAAACTGCTCATGGCTTAGATGGGCATACTCTTTACTGGGTAAAAAACTGGCTGTATAGTCGGGCCCAAAGAATTGTGATGAATGGAGTTAAATCCAGTTAGTGTCCGGTCACGAGTGGTGTTCCTCACAGCTCGGTATTGAGGGCAAGTTCCCTTTAATATCTTCATCAGTGATCTCAACTAGTGGATTGAGTGCACCCTCAGTAATCTTGCAGAGTGTAAACTTGCTTGAGAGTAGGATGGCTCTACAGAGGGTTCTGGACAGGCTGGATCAATGGGCTGAGGCCAGTGGTGTGAGATTCATCAAGGTCAAGTGTCAGGTCCTGCCCTTTTGTTACACCAACCCCATGCAATGTTAAAGACTTGGAGAAGAGTTGCTGGAAAGATGCTGGGCTGAAAAGGACCTGGGGTTGTTGGTTGATAGCCAGCTGCATATGAACCAGTAGTGTACTCAGGTGGCCAAGAAGGTCAACAGAATCTTGGCCTGTATCAGAAACAGTGTGGCCAGCAGGACTAGGGAAGGGCACTGGTGAGAGCCTGTCTTAAATACTGTCCTCAGTTTGGGGCTCCTCATTACAAGAAAAACATTGAGATTTTGTAGTGAGTGCAGAGAAGGGCAAGGAAGCTGGTGAGGTGTCTAGAGTACAGGTCTTATGAGGAGTGTCTGAGGGAACTGGGATTGTTTAGCTGAGGAGGCTGAGGATAGACCTCATTTCTCTCTACAGCTACCTGAAAGGTTGTACTGAGGTGGGGATTGTTCTCTTTTCCCAAGTAACAGGCAACAGGACAAGAGGAAACGGCTTCAAGTTGTGCCAGGGGAGGTTTAGGATGGATATTCATACCAATTTCTTCACCAAAAGCGTTATCAAGTGTTGGAACAGACTGCTCAGGGAAGTAGTTGATTCACCATCTCTGAAGGTATTTAAAAGGTATGTAGATGTGTTTCTTAGTGACATGGTTTAGTGGTGGGCTCGGCAGTGATACATTAATGCTTAAAGGTCTTTTCCAGCCTAAATGATTCTATGATTCTGCGATTCTCTGCCTCTTCCCTCTTGTTCTGATCACATAACACTGATGTTCACAGGGAGTTAAACCTCACTCTCTTCTGCTTCAGTAGCCGTAACCATAAAAAAAACAAAGGTGCGTTCCTTATTTTTGTAATTGAGACATGGAGTTGAAACACCAGCCACATTTTCTTGTGCAAGAGTCACTGTACAGCTTTCCAATAGCATGCAGCATGCTTTCTCTCACCTTCCTCTGAATCTTCTGGAATGTGCTATTGACAGGGATGTGATAAATAATTTGATAAAATACTGCTCTAATCTGATGTGGCAGTTCCTGTATTTTGTTTTCTGTCTTGCTAATGATCTCTATCATACAGTTGACAAAAGCATTGTTTAAAACGACATCTGTAGCATCCAAGGTCAGCCTCAATTGCTTGAAGAAAGCAAGTATGGCATTTTTTAATCAGGGACCTCAGACTGTAGCAAGGACACTCTGAGGCAATTAGGGTTGACATGCCATCCTCCAGATGCACTGAACAACCATCATCAGTCACTCCTGCAGACACTTGCATGTTGCGGGTGTTTTTGTCATGCATGTCTGAATAAACTGAGTCACATTATCTGCCTGATTACTGAATGGTGCTTGTCTCCTTTTGTCTTCTTCAGAAAATCTCCTGGGGATACCAACAGATTTTCTAATTAGACTCTGTTACATCAACACGAGCCACAGTGATGCTGCGTCTCTCCCACTTGCTGCTCTGCAGCAACAGGAGGTCAGTAACGGTTTAGTGGCACACAAAGTTTATTGCATGAATATTTATCAACTGTAGGTTTGTATTGAAAGTTCCTATATCTGCAATCTACGCTTTAGTGGTTTCTCTGTTTGCTTTTAAAACCCTGTGCATTTAATTTCTTATGCTAACGAATAAGGAAAGAGAGAAAGAGAAGCTGGGAAAAACTCCAGGGTTGACATTTGGGCTTTGCGTTCATTATTAGTTGCTTTAAGTCAGTGTGCAACAAGACCTTGAAAAGAGAAGGAAGTGCAATGAGATACACAAAGAAGCTCCTTTATAACTTTGTATATAAAAATCTTAGCACACATTATTAAATTTGTGATTCAACTGGCTTGTCACAACTTCTTGAAAAACAAGTGGTAATCTTTGATTTAGAATAGACTTGTCTGGGACTCTGCTCCATTGAAAGTAACATACATTTTGCTAGCAAAGTCTCATTTCAAAAAATTCGATCTATAAAGGAGGCAGGGTGCATCTTTATAGTTAAAACTTTTTCAAATTTAAACCCACAAATTTAAGAAAATCACAACTTTTCAAAAATTCCACTTATTTTCTTTATTTATTTCAAGAAAAATCAATTTTTCAGTGCCTAAAATAATTTTTAAAACTATTTGTTAAAAGTAATTTATTCTTTTTTTTTTTTTTTAACTGAAAGTAACACTATCTAGAGTAACTTTCAGTTTACTCTTACATATCTAGGATTTGATAGTTTTAAAATTTTAAAGTGCAACTTAATAATTTTTAAACCACTTTCTAGGAAAAAAAAATGTGCAAAAGCAGTAACTCTGAATTGTCCAAGAGGTTTTAAGGGTGTTACATTTTAGCCACCAACTCAGTTTTATGTTACCTAGAACAGATAGGCTTCATGTTTAGAAGTCTCCTGCACATTATGATATACCAATAATGCCACTTCCCAGCCTAGAAGTGGCTGCACAAGAAACCTTACCATCTCAGGCCTCGGTCTAGTAATAAGAAATAAATAAGTCACATGTGTAAACCAGTCATAAAACAAAGCTAGCCTATTAAAAGAATAAAATATTTTAGGATATCCATTTCAAGTGTTTAACTGGCATTTATTTGTGACTGAATTATATTTATGTGAGGGATGCACCTGTACCTCATCCTGACAATGATCTGCCAAGATGACAACTATTTCATTCTCTGAAAAGTTGGCCAGCACTATATTAGAAAGTAATTTTAAGTTTATTTGTTGACAGTAATTTCCACGTGCATATTGAGATTGAGAAGCAGAAATTGTATAGCCAACTAATTCTGAGTACCTATTTATTTTGATCAAACTGCAGCTTCGCTTTGTGATGTCGTTGAACACAGCACAATGTACTCAGGCATTCTACATTGTGGGAAAATCTAAAGGCAGCCAGTTTAAAGTAAAACTTTAAACACTGTGAAAGACCTCATGTGCTACACAGAATCATCGAAAAGTCTGGGCTGGAAGAGTTCTTTAAAGATCAGCTAGTCCAAATCCGTGTTGTGGACAGGGACATCTTTCACTAGACCAGGTTGCTCAAAGCCCAGTCCAACCTGACCTTGAACGCCCCCAGAGATGAGGCCTCCACAACTTGTCTGGGCAACCTGTTCCAGAGTCTCACCACCTCATTGTAAAAATTTATTGCCTATGACCAACATAAATTTACCCTCTTTCGTTTTAAAACCACTGCCACTTGTCCTGTCACTGCATGACCTGGTAAAAAGTCTCTCTCCATCTTTCTTATAAGCCCGTTTTAAAATATTGAAAGTCCTCAATAAGGTCTCCCAGGAACCTTCTCTTTTCCAGGCTGAACAACCCCAACTGTCTTCATGGGAGAGGTGCTCCAG
>VXBO01002390.1:0-10353 GCA_013400135.1 Rhinoptilus africanus
TTTTTTTTGCAAGAATTCTTTCCCTTTACATATTCCTGATTTGTATTTAGTTTGTTTGCATTGACCTGTATTAGGTGTCATAAGTCAGTATTTTCAGTAAAAGCTGAAAATTATCAGAACCACTTTGATCAAATGCGAAATCTGAGAAGAATAATTGGATGCACAGTATAACTTGTAGAAAGCGTCAGATTTATGCAAGTACTGAGTGTGAAATTTAACTCAATTTTCCTTCCACAGGATGGAACTTGGCACTGCAGAGGCTATTTTAAAAGAATACAATTTTAAACAGTATAAGAGTACAGTAAAACTAAAAATATCACCACACTATTTAAAGCAGCTATATGAAAAAATAACTCCTGTCCTAAGGCTCTTCACTATTACCTAGAAGTGCCTGAACATCAGGCAGAGTGTCTCAGCTAGCTTTAGGAGTAAAAGGGATGTTGCATTACGAATTTTATTTTTGGCAGTGTGTTATTTTTGGTAGGAGTCATTTTCCAAGAGAAATCTTTCAGCTTTCTGTAGGTAAGTCAGACTTAGGGTTTGGTCAGCTTGGTAAAAAAAAAACAAAACAAAACAATTCCTGCTGGTGGGATACAATTTACCAGGAGAAGTGGTGTTCCTATTAGCTTCTCCAGGCTTCCTGGTGGTGGCAACTTGCACTGGTAAGCAAGGAATGTGAGTGATTGTCAACTGAGGAAAATTTGTGTGGAAGACTAGTGCTCTAGGCCAATGGGCTGCAGCTGAAAAATTGTTGTAGGATAAATTCTTGCCACAATAAACCACAGCTGAGAGCTCATGTGCCACCCTACACCCTGGAGTGTTTTGATATGGGCCACAGGTGAGTGAGTCCTGAAGTCCCCAGGGAACTGTGGTCTACATAGATGCTATCCAGACAGCTCTGGCTAACTGTGGTGGAAACTACATTTGCTCTCTTTTCTTTTAATACTTTGATTATATGCACAGCATTAATCCAGATATGGACAGATGCATACAAGCTCTACTGAAAATCATTGGATTATAGCAGAGCCAGACATCCTCCTTTCAGCTGTTTCCTTACCCCTGCTCTGAAGTATAAAGCCTGGAAGACATTAAGCACAAAGACATTTTTTAGGCTTTTTGAAAAGCATTGAAAAACATTTCTTAGTCTGTAGCCTAACTGTAACATTTATCTCAAATATTAAAAGTGAAACCAGCAACAGTTTACTACTCGTCTGGGAAGTGCAAGAAAAGTAGAATGGGTGCTTGCGTAGGAATTAAGAACCTTTTCCCCTGTGTATATCTCAAACAAGGAAATGCTGAACTTTGATACTGATACTTTTCCATAATTAGGGACAGATTTTGGTCTCAGTAATGAATTCCTCTGGATATAAAGCAGTGTGATATATCTGAATTTGGCCCTACAGGGTTAATGCCTATTTCATCTGCAGGTTAAAATGCTTTAAAGACTGGAAGATATTAAAGGAAGAACACTTTAATGAATGCACTTAAGCTCTGGATGTCCAGTGCCTCTTATAATATTCTTCCTGCTCATGTGTCACTTATCATCTAATACCACTTCTGGATCGAGTCTCCTTTTCCTACCACCTGCCTCTTTTACCTTGGATGGAGATCCTGCTCCTGGCACTCGCTCTTGTCCCTTCTGTAAAAACCCTCATGTTGGCAGGGAAATGCAAGAACTCTTTATCATTAGTCTTACAGAAAGAATCACTGCAATGCAATTTCCTTCTCACTTGCGCAACAGTGAACTGCGGTGGGGGAAAGGGGACTGCAGCATAGACCATTCCTTCCCTTTATGCAACAAAAGGAAGAGGGAATCCAGGGACAGGAGAACCTGGGAACGGACTCTTCACAACTGCACAGCACAGAAGGCTACTACTTTAATGTGGCTCTTCACAAGTTACTAATTAGTCTAAAATGTGACTCTTCGCAAGTGTCTTGGTAGTTTCTAGAGACACTAGTACACCACTGGTACTGATTTACAGGGCTCGGAAATCAATCCTAGATGCTCACAGGGGACTTCAGCTGCTGCTGTGTATGATTTGTCCATAATTCTGTCCCTGCTTCTTCTGTTTCAAGCTGTGGATGGTTCAGCTTTAGGCTGTAACACATGCAACTCCTACTTACTCAACAGAACAGTGTGTAGTCAGTCACATCTGCTAACAGTGTCAAAACAGTTTTTATTGCTTTTTACTCCTGTTAGCTTTGCAGAGACAATACAGATGAATTGCAAAGCTGGTGCATTATTAACAGCTCATTTGCTGAGTTCTCCGAAGAGAATAGTCTCTGTTAGTACTGTGCGAGCCAGACGTGCACCCTTGCCAACTCCCTGATGCTGGGATGGGTGTAGAGCTGCTGGGCAAGGAGCAGCTTCTCCTAAACTTTACCTTAGATGTAACTGGAGTCATGAATGCGCACTTTCTCAGCGCCATGCTTCAGAGGACAGATAGAGGTAAAGATGCCCAGCATAAATACAGCACAAAATCCCAGGTGTGACTCAAGTTGCACAGAACTGCCTAGGCCTAAATTTTGCTGCTACTTCACATGCATTTATGAGAAGACAGGATTTGTACTGCATTTCTGCACATGCCGTAGACCTGATGCTTCTCTCCTATCAATGTATTTTTCAGTGGTACATAACATACACATTTTATGTATGGATATAACTTCACTATGTTTCCTAGCTCTTTCTAAGACAGATAATGTCTAATGGTAACGCCTTTTAAGACAAACTGCTGAAAGTAAAGGAGCATGAAAGCATTGCTTATGATTTTTTTTCTTTCAGGATAACCTTTAAGTTTAAAATTGCAGAAATGTTTGCTGGGGCTAATGAACATCCCTAGTGTAATCCATGCAATTTTTAAGGGAGCTATGCTTGAAAACTTCAGGGATGTCTCTGGAGCAAGAATTCCTCATATATGCGTTGGTTGTAACTAGAGATCAGAAGTTATGTGAGCATTTAAAGACAGGGAACGGTGCTCTGTAAATCTAGTAGATGCCAAAGAGTCCCTGCAAGCTGGTATATTTAATTTTTGTCAACATGGCCCTTGGTCTTCCTAGCTGAGAGCTGTGATATTCATGTCACTTGGAGTTTGAAGGCAGAGGTAGGCAAATTGCGTATATGTAGTAGTAGTTTCTCTGTGTCTGGCAGGTACAGTGATGTGGTGGCATAACTCAAAATTCATCTATGTGATTTCACGTGTCAGTCTGGGGGCTGAGGACAAAAAGGAATTGCTATCTGCAGAGGTCTTGGTAGGAGAAAGAGCTGGAATGCTGATAGAAAAGAGCAGCAGCTACAAGCAAAGCTTTCATAATTAGCTAGAAGAGCTAGTAGAGCGAGAGCAAGATGTGCAAGAGCAGAGCTGGAGGAACAGGCAGGGCTCAAATGGGAGCAGGGTTCAACCAGGAGAGCAGGTAGCACTTGTGGCCAGGAGGAGTGGCTAATGCTTTAGAGCCAGCAACAGCTTGGATAAAGCCTTGTTATCCTGCTTCTCCGGTGACAAAGCCCTGGGACCTCCTGACTGCAAACTGAAAAGGGAGTGGTAGTGCAGAAGATGGGGAAACAGCCAGATGGTGACACCAGGGTGCTAGGGAGGAAGGCTGTAAACAATTATAATGCAACTTTGGGAGAGGTACTGTGTCTTACTGCCTTTGTCTTCTTCTTGTCCTTTTCTTCCATTCAATAAATTAACAATTTATTAAGAAAACTGATCTGGTTTTAGGTGTGGAAAAAAATAGGCCTTTGAGCACCAGATGGTTTACTTTAATTTTGCCAGCTTTGGGGTTAGGGATTCAAGCTGGTGTTTTGTTATTGGCCGCTGAAGTTTAAACCTGGCTTGGATGATATCAATCAAAGGCTGTCAGAAATGTTGCAAAGGGCAGTGTGTAAACTCAGGACATCTGTCCTGAGGGATTAAGATATTTCATAATAGGTTATTTTGGCTGCAATTGGAAGGGATATGCTATTTAAGTGCATATCTACTTCTTTTTCCTTTTATTAGTAGGATAGATTGACAGATGAGGGAAGACAGTGGCAACTGAGCCTGTGCCAGACTTATCTCCACAGTGTTTGCATGGGGAGGTGGATATGACATTGCAGAACTACTGAGAGTGGCTGTGGATCTGTGCTTACTACAGTTGTATTCATTTAATTGTGATTATGCGTATTTGTAAAAATAGAAAAGGTATTCACCCCCCACAAAATAGTGTGTGTAGTATTGCTCGTTTGGACTCTTGGGAAGCAATGACTGCAACCCCACCCCCGGCCCTGAAAATCTCTGAACAAAACAACAGATAGTCATGAAGCACTGTGACAATCAAACAACAAGAGCAGAAAAAATGTTTAGAAGAGACATATGGCTTAACATGCTGGCCCATTTTTGGTTGATCTTTTTCCAATCCTTCTGCTCTCTCAACATAACCTCTCTCTCTGTGCCTCCCTATTCCATAAACCCATCTGCCTTCATCTGTTAAGTCAGTCCTCTGTTACTATTGAATTATTGAATTGTTCACCATTCTGTCGAGTGTGGACAACGAGCTCCTCTATTCCCTCCAACCTAGTTAAAAGAGGCCTGCTACTCAGTGGTGGGCCAGTCTTGAGAGAAATGTAAATTACTAGTGATTTGTCTGGAAAACTGTGAGAGGGAGGACAGAACAACTGAGCATTTGGCATTCTCAAAATTTCTGAGGCCTGGATGCAGGCAGTAATAATCTCATCTTCACCACCCTACCGAGTACACAGTGATTTTTGGGTTAGTATGTTTTCACAAGGTAAGAGGAATACCCCTGCTTGTCTTGGGCTTGATCCTCTTCCAGTTCAGTCTAGGGGAGATCTCCTCAGAAGTCTGAACTGTTCCAATGGTCTTAATTACCCCATAAAGGGGAAATATTTATTATTGGTTTTTACCCCTCTCTTGCTGTCCACATGATTTCGCCTGCCTCTCAATGTACCAGTGAGAGGTGTTGTTCCGACTCCGGTTCAGCTAATAGAAAATTAACCCAGCAAACTAACCCAGCAAACCACAGAATGAGGTGGAAGCCTCGGTAGGAAGGGGTGGGACAACCAGGTCAGGAATCCATAGCAGAACAAAACCAGAAGCATCCCCTTTCGGTTGGGATTCATTCATCCCTTTTGAATACCTGCCCTCATCAAGAGAAGAAAGGAGTCTCTGGGACTTTGTCCCAGCACAATGTCCAAGCGTGTGTCTAAGCACAGGAATAGTTGTCTAGTCAGCAATAAAGCAGTGCTGCCTGCGTGAAAGGTGAACTTGGTCAGTCTTTATCAGAATTATTCCTGTTGTGGGGAATACCTTCAAAACCTGTTCCTGTAACTAGAGATTTTTCTCATTTTGCCCCTTCAGAGGATGTCTCCAGTTGAGGTTAAAATTAAATATACTTTAAATAAGCCAACTCACTCTAGTTCTGTGACTCTCCAGGGGTCTCCTGTTCTCTCCTGGCTTCATTGTTGCAGTTATGTCGTAGTCCCCTGACTTTTTTCATAGACAATGAGACAATTATCCCCCCTCTTTTCACACAGATTCCTAAGAAAATAAGACTTGCATAATTACTTTGAGCATCTGACTATATGCAGTCCATCTAGCCTTTAAACTGGCTGAGACCTGTCATGCACATCACATGGGGCAGTATCAAATATACCAAGTTCTTATAAGTTTTGTGACATTCACGCAGAGGAGGAGAGGCCCTGATAATGTGTATTCCCACTCCCACTTTCCTGGTGTGGGAGAACAGGCTGTGATGTGAACTCCCCACTCGCTGGACATACCAAAGGAACTGTAGGAACACTCATCTAAATAATTTAATTGCTGACAGAACAACTTGTTGGGATATGGGCTCAGTCTTTGCATCATTGAATGTGCTTTATGAATTGATGAATTGTTTTTTTTTTCTTTAAGTGATGCCTTAGTTATAAAAATAGGTCTGTTAGTAGGATTGTCATAGGCTTTATGCAGGAAAAAATATGCAGTGTGTTTGCCCATGTAGAATAACGTTTCATAATCACTGTGTATCTTTTCTGCCAGGGATGCTAATATTTAACCTCCTTCAATTTTGAAGCTGGTTAGCATTTGCTCCAGAAAGAAAATAAATGTAGAGGAAAATGAACTTAACAGGGACAAACGTCAAACCAGTGTATATCTAAATGTAAAACAATTAGATGAAATGGCAAAAATCAGGCCATGCAAATTATTGTAGCCGAAGGGCTGGAATTCTTTTGATCAAGTTTGGTAAATGCTCCAGTAATTCAGTTCCCATATAAAGAAACTGCTCTGTGCACACAGGATGAAACAGGGATGAAGTTCGGGCTGTCGCATAGCATGGTGCTCGTTCCTGCAAGGAAGAGGGTTGGTAGCTGTGGGTGTTGCAGTCCTGCTAGGGCAGAAATCACTCTTGGACCTCTCCCATGTCATTCCTCAGCAATTATAATCCTTGGTCATCTCTTCTAGGAGAGTGTCGGTCATGACCTCACCAAATGTTTAGATCTGGGCTGTCAGGAAGGAAGCATATATAGTATTTAAGAAAAAGGCAGCTTGTGCCCAAGAGCTGCTTAAAGAAAGCACTTTGATTGAGTCCGAAGTCCTAGCACCTACATTAGATGAGTACCCACTGCTATGCAGAAGCATAGCATTCAGCTGAGATATGAGCAATCCCATCTGTGTAAGTCAAAATATAGTAAAAGACATTAGACAGCATCAGCCAAGTGCCTTTTTAAAGACAGACTGTATGTGTTAAAGTCAGTAATGGAGTTCTGAGTCCCAACAGAGCGAATAATCCAAAGCGCAAAGCCATGTGAGACAGGTATGAGAATATCACTTGGACAGAAATGAGTCTAGCATCTAGAAATGGTATTCTACATCATCTTAGTGGCAGTCTCTTTATTGGGCAAAAAATGCATTGCAGGACAGAAGTACTTACATGACATCTAACTCAGCTGGAGATGAACCAACATAAAAAAAAAACTTAGGATACGCCCAAATGTACATCTAAACTGTTAAATGGCCCTCAGCACAGTGTCTTCTGCCACTTCTGTCAAGGTGGTGGATTTCCATTTATTAGTCATTCAGTCTTTACTTATACAATCACCACTCAGGGCCAGTAGCGGGATAACGGCTGTGCCCCTGTGTCTGACAGATTAAATGGGCAATGTAAAGCTATAAGCAGCTTGAAGTTACTCAAAAGTTTGATACATCTTTAAGGCAGGAGCATGCTTAGTAAAGGATTTAAAGGCTGACCATTTCTTCTTTCAGAAGAGTTCTTTTGGGGCAAGATAGTAGTAAACCCTGTGAGAGCCTTACTCAGGCCTTCCATCATCACCCAGATGAGCTCAAGTCAAGAGTCTTGCAGAGATGGACATCTGTTGGTTTGTTTTTTTTTTTATTGGTTGTAACGTGACAACCACCATATTTGTCTGTTTCCACATGAAGGTTTACCTGACATTTGTTAAGAATAAATAAAATTTCCCAGGTTTTTTAATTATTTGATCAAAGCATTTTAAAATAACCACAAAATGTTCAAAATACTATGCTGTACTAAGAATTTCCTCTGAGTATATATCAGGCATGACTGAGCCACTGGAATGACAGATTTTGGAAATGCAATGGAATTCATCCTGCTCCAACTTGAGAGTGTAGGTCTGTGTCCCTCAGAAATATTTGGTAGGGAAAGATACAGTTGCTTCATCTTGCTTTTTCCACCCTCCTCAAGCCAAATTATTCTTACTCCCATTTCCTGCTTTTGCAGGACTACTCTCCGGCTGCCAAAATTCTGCAAAACAGACGTGCATCTTGGTCACTGGCTGCCCAAATCATCTTCACCTTATGGTGTCTGTAGACCTGTCCTGAGGCATGAGAATGGCTGGAAAGATAAGAGAAGTTGCTGACAGGCCTGTGGGACAGCAACACTTGCTGTCTTGCTTAGTCTGTGGGAGGTTGGGGAGCGTATAATAGGTAGGCATATAAAATTCAGAGGTTTGTTTATAATATAGATAAGCATCTGAACTGCCAAAGTTTAGTCTAATTTTAAAGCTCCTTATGCATTATGCAACTCTCCTCCTTTTCAGTAAAATGCAAAGTTACAATGGAAACCACTTTATTTCCACTGTGTGTAATTTCCTCCTTTTGAGGAGCAAGAGGGCAAAATGCCCTCCTCAAAGCCTGATTCAATTTCTGAATCCTCTTCTGCTCAATATTTGAATGTACACCTACAGGAGGTGGGTATGCATTTTGCCTCTTGATCTTAATGTTGATCTCCCTGGTTTTACTGAAATTCCAACACGGAACAATTTCCAACTTCCTTCTCCTGTAGGAGTTCCAGGATGTTCTTTTCAGTCTGAAAGGAAAGCAAGGGTGGTAGCTGGTGAAGAGGAAAGCACATGGCAGCTCCCCCTTGAAGGAGTGACTCTCCCCAGGTCCACAGAGCATGGCAAGGTCTAGTGCTTCAAGTCTCGTGGTCCTGAATTGTGCTGATGGAGGTTTTGGCTCCTCCTTGCACACTCTTAACATTAAGCTGCCTCTACAGCTCAGAATCAAGCTTTGAGTTCGAGTTGCTGGAGTTCGACTCTTTTTTAGATCATGTTCACTTATCAGTTTTTCCTGTTTCAGCTGCCTTAGTGTCTTTAATAGAAAGAGTGTATCTGCCCAACTTTGAGGATCAGATGCATGTCCGAGACTAATACGTGATGTACATATATGATGTTATACCAGTAACCCACATGAGCAGGAGCTGGGGAAAGCTCAGAGGACAATGAATCAAGAGTGCAGAGGCTTGGGTTAGTTCTCTGCTCTCTTCCAGCAACGTGCTGTCTGACCTTTGCGCAAACTACTTCACATTTCCATGCCTCTGACCTCACTCCCTCATCTTTACTCCTCCTTATTTAGACTTTCATAGTGCAAGAGCAAAAGCACGTGCCTACCATGAGTAGTTTCAGTGTAAGCATTGAGATATGGCTTTAAAACAAGGAGGCAAATACCTGGCTGCAGGCCTCCTGTAGGTATTTGTTGGCATGATCTGCTGCAATCCATGATCACTGGATGGCTCCGCTGGATGAGGAGAAATAGTTTGCCTAAACATCAACTGAATTTCTCAGATGCCTGCAGGAGAGTTGTGTGTGCACACAGATGCATGTTAATTTGCTTGTGTGGCCTTCATGGCCTGGTATGTCTTCTGGTCTGCCTCGCTCCTGAGGAAGTGCTTGTGTGGCTTTCTGATGGGCTCTCCTTTCTTCCCACTCTGACTGCACAGGGAACTAGTCCGCTCGCTGGTCCTGCGTGCCGGTAATTCTGACTGTAGATGTATTTCTTCTTTTACTAATGTAATAAAATACAAAGCCACACTCCTTCCCAAATTCAATTTTATTTTTTTCTTCCGAGGTTTCTGCTGCTACCAAGTTCTAATTTCTCCTGTTTCACCTCTTTAAGAAAGGAATTAAGATGATCAAATGGAAATTAGATGCCACAATGTCTCTGAAAATATTTTGGAGTGCATTGATTAGAAAATTAGAAGAAAAAATCTGTTGCACCGATACCAAGCACAGTAAATCCTTGGTTCCAAGGAAATTTGTATCCGTGGAGGACGCAAAGATGGTTTTAGAAACAAATTTAGCTTCAATTGTGGCATGTTACTGGGCATGTTTTTGTTGGGTTTTTTTTTAATCAACATGTCTCTGCTTTAGGAGACAAGATAGAGAAGACTCTTGAAAAATGGATCTATTTAGTAGCATTGCAGGAAAACATCTATTCCAACAGGATGGTTTAAAAAAATGCTATTACTTAAAAAGACTTATTGAGGAGGGGGCTAGCAGACCTCTGTAGGGTTGTTCTGTCTTTGCCTTTTTCCAGCTGACGTAAAGAGCTGGTATTCAGCCCTTTTGCCGGGTGGGTGCAGAAGACAGCGTGTTGCTGGTGGAAGCTGCTGCTCCCTTGCTCTCCTTTAATTTTGGTGAGCAGATTTGCCCAGGGATGGGACAAATGCAAGACCTGGGGGGGAAAACGAGGGTATAGCCCTTCTGTCCCAGATCCTTAGCTGCATTTTAGAACTTGGGCTCTTCCCAGCTGGGGTACAGCAGCTTGCTTTGGGTGGGGGTGCAGTTCGGAAAGCACTATCCAGGAGAGGAGACAGGACAGGCTGGAGATAAGGGTGTTGAAGGCTGGGTGCTGCCCAGGGGGGGATGTGCAGCTGCTAGAGCTCCCCAAGCTGTTGTCTCGGAGTGTGGGGAAAAGGCATCAATGACCACCCCAGACACTACGGGCCTGCGTGGAGGGACAAAAAAAAAAGAAATCGCCTTCATTTTCCTGCCTCCATGCCCCTGTGCAGCAGGGTAGGTCCCGCCTGTGGGGTGACCCG
>VXBO01002390.1:10648-92977 GCA_013400135.1 Rhinoptilus africanus
GGGAGGGGGTTATCCCCGTGGAGCGTATGGGGCCCCGGTGGGTTAGGGGCTCAGCCGCCGGCCTGTCGGCTGAATTTCTCTAGCGAGCAAATAGTGTAGAATTATAAGGAGCGACGTGCCGGCCGGCGGGGGCTGACATCATTTTTGGGGCTGTGGATGCACGCAGGCGGCGATGGAGGGTCCCGCGCTGAACATTCGGTGGTTACATCCCTTCCCTGAAGAAGAAGAAGCCCCCAGATTTGGTTCTTGGCTCCTTGACAATGCAGCAAAATTTAAAGCACAAACTGCCTCTTTTTTTTCTTTTTTTCCCCCTGCTCTGTTGCTGTAAGCCAATCTTGTGACTTCATATTTTGGTTATTACCTTGTGTTATTATGTAACTACGTTTTTTTGTTAGCATTTACATAAAATAACTTATTGTAAGTACGTTAAGAGCATTGCCCCAGCCTGTAGCACTGTCAAATGCTGCTTTTCTCATTCCACAGCCTGCACGGATAATGGGTTTGTACTGACACGGGCACATACGATTCATTTTGTTGTCTCTTGCATCGTTTCCCATGTGTTTCTCTGTAGTTGCAGAAGAAATTACTTGGCCTGGGTTTAGGATTTTTGCATCCTGCTGTTGGGAGCTGCAGTAGTGCTGCTTTTTTTTTTTTTTTTTTTAATGCTGCACTCAGCAGAAGCGCGTAGTGAGACTGTACAACAGTCAGTCAGGCTCTGCTCCCAGTCCACGTATTTACCAGCGCCACAGCCTCATTTTGTGGGGCACCTAGCCCTCTCTGAAGACGGCAGCACCTAAGGGGCAGGGTGCTGCTGTGCCAGCGGTGCCACATAGCAGGTGGTCAGCTGCGCCTTTCTGATTAGTGCTCATGCGAGGATTGCAGTTATTACAGTAATTCATTTTAGCTTGGGGATTCATTTTGAAAATTTGGATTTTCCACTAAGAAGGGATTATCGTTTCTCTGTATAGTACGTGTGTTTATGAAGAAGTGCAGTATGGTATGTATCCTGGCTGCTCTCTCTGCTTCTGTCTGTCTCTGAAGCGCATCCCCATTTGGACAACACAGGTGCAATGTTGATTTTCATGCTGGAACCAGAAGTAGGTGTGCGCTTAGTCAACACACAACACTCATCCTGTCGATGCAGTCTCAGTCGAGTATGGGGGAGGGAAAGAGTATCTGTCCTTACGGAGGAAATGCTGGGTCTATTTACTTGTTTGTTTCAGGAGGGCAAGCGGGGAGTTAGCACAGAACAAAGAGTGGCTGATCAGATGGGCAGTGCTTGTGAGGAGTGAGCGGCGTGCAAGTTGGTGGTGGACAGCCTGTCGTACCGCTCCTGTGATACATACACTAACGCATTGCTGACTTAACGTGGCCTGAGCTTTGAACTCCTAACCTTGTTAGTATCAATCAGCTCTTTCTCATCAGCTTACTCGTTTGAAACCAGAGCAGGCCAGAGCATGAACCGATGCACTCAGTGACTTTATTGGGAACCATCAGTACGTAAACGTGGTGGTGATTTATTTGAAAGCAAACTGTGTACATGCACTCAGAACATCCCAAAGAATTGATTCAAAATCCATATCCTCAGTATTTTAAATGCATTCTAATAAACAATGTGGTATTTATTGTATTCCAATCAATAGCTGCCTGAGACTTGTTACTGAAGCGCATCTTTCTGTGGCTTTGTGTTTTATGCACGTGGCGCGTGATGTAGCATTCTTTGTGATCGTGAGATAATCCCTGTGAAGCTTCATGGAGTTTCGCACGTGTTGTGTCTGATGCTAAGTAGCGTTCATTCAAGGTAGTGCTAAATCCTTGCCTCCTTTTTGAATGGGTGTCTTACAAACAATGCAATTATTTGAATAAACAATGCGAGTGGAATTTAGTTTATTAGCTGCTTTTTGAAATACAGCAAAAGATGTGTTTGTGGCATACTGGAGGGGAGTGGGATTCAGGGTGTGAGAGTGATGGTGTTGAATAGTTGGTGTTGGGCCAGGAGCTGTTATGACAAAGAGATTGGGTTACCTGTTTTTTAAAGTTGTTGGAAATCTGTTCTGCGGATGCAGGCATTAAGGTTGTCCCTGTGGTTTCAACTCTGAAAGCTGCTTTAAAAAAAAACCATAAATCCCACAAGACAACCTCCCCATGCCCCCACCAGCTAAGCATGTTGCCAAGTTCAAACAGAATGGCTTTTAGAAATTAAAAAAAGCAATTATTCCAAAGTATCTTGGTTTTCGATGGCGGACTTTGCCAGACAATGTCACTTGTCTTCACGATGACTTGCCTATTGTTCTTTCTAAGTGTCTCTCCGGTCCTAAGTCTTACCTACTCAGTTTCCCCCAAACTTCAGGGTATTCAAAAAGTCTGTCTTCAGCGTGCATAGATTATGTAGTCTTTGTGGGCCCCTATAGATAAGGAGGAGAGCTTGAGCCTTATACAAGTGCTCTGGCTTGCTCTCCCTCCTGTTCTGTAGAGGAGATGCTAGCTAGCTTAAGCCAAAGCACACCTTTATGAATACCACCCAAACCAGTTTCATTGGGTATCCAAATATAACAAATGTCCAAATATGTCTTCCACGAGTGTATCACACCTGCAGTTGTCGCAGCTTTTCAGCGTATATAACTAGGAACCCTCAGTGGACTGGGTGTCAGTGGCACCTTGGATGTTCCCCAGTCTCCAGTGGCACCTGCGCTGTCGGGAATGTCACTAAGCTGGGAATGATGCATCCTCTGTTTCCCTCATATTGGGTTGTGGGAGTAGCGGGAGGATGGTCCTGCTGGTACCAGTTTGTGTATCTGCCTATTAGCATGAAAAGGAATTGCAACGCCCCCTTTTCTTCAGGATGTCTGTTGTTTGTTTACGCTCAGCGGCTTTCTCGGTTTTGGCAATAAGGAGATGAGTCAGTTTTGCTTCTGTTTTAAGGCTTTTTTTACCCATTTCTCTTGTAAGATTTCATGTGCTGTTGTGATTCTGCAATGGCTGAGTGGCAAACACTGAATGGGTTTGGTTTAATTCCTTAAAAATACATTTCTGTTGGCCTTAGATATCATGAAGATTAATTCTAATGAAGTCTAAAACAGGCTAGATCTTACATACTTTTATGTGTTTGTCCTAAACCACACCAATATTTTGGTTTCTACTGATAATCTCAGCAGGGTGGAGGGCATGCAACACAGGGGAAAAATAAAAGCTCAGCCAGTAGCAAAGAGTAGGCTGAGATGCCACCTACTCCAGTTGATGTTTTCCAGCTGAGATTTGAGGCCAGCAGGATCTTTAGAGTTAATTAAGAAGAAATGGCAAGGTTCTTTGATGTAAGGAGCCTAGGGTCATTTTCCTTACAGTTAATGAATGGTGGCTAGGCAGCTGTGTATAATGGGCTTGTGAGTCAGTCTGGGAAATTTTGATCAGCTGTGCCATGGCTAGGGTATCCCACTGTCAGTTCGGAAGTAGGAGGTTTAGGTTCTTCAGGCAGGGCTCTTTATGAGGTGCTGGGACTGTCCCTTGGCAAAATGGTGCCCTCATCTCAGATGTTTGGCGTTCACCAGAATATGGACCGGTAAGACTGGTACAAGCTACAGGCAAAATAGGCTGTTGTCATGGGCAGCAGACTGCTGGGGGCAAGAGGCTGGCTGTAGCCACACAGCCTGCTTTTCCTTGGGAAAGGAGGAGGAGTTGGGTTGAAGCAGGGCAGCAGCTGAGCCCAAATTGGGGTTTCCCTGCTGCAGTACCTGTTGCAGCTCCTGTTTGTGTTCTTCCTCCAGTGGTGGCAGCAACAGAAATCTCAGCTCCTCATGACTTTCCCTCCCCAACTCCCCACTTCACCATGTCATCGTCCTTTTCCATGAGTCAAGAGCAGCCTAAGCTTGACTCCAGCCCCTCATCCTTCTGTCCAGAACGCTGCCTACAATGCAGGTAAACCTTGAGATAGGCTGGGGGCTTGGGAGGAGAGTGATACAGCAAGCTGTTCCTTTTAGACCTTAGAAAAGGGGGGAAACCCTGGTGCTCTCGTTTGAAATATCAACGTAAATGATCGGCACCATGCTCCCCAGGGAATTGCTGTGCTCCATTGTATTGCAAAGTTCTTTGAGGACGCGGCAGCGCCGGCAGCCTTCCCTTGCTGCAGAGCAGAAGGTCTGTGGGAGAGAGCATGTGCACAGCAGTCAAGAAGGCTATTATTGAGACCTTCGCTGAGGTCTCATTTTATGCATTTAGCAAAACAGGCTCGCTATTTCACACTTTTCAGATATTTTTATATTTCTCTGCAGCACACTAACATTTGTTTGGTTTGAAGCCTGAATTAAAATTCCCAACCAATGTCTAGAAGCAAAATGGGGGGAAAAAAAATTAAAAGCAAGTCTTTGTCCCAGAATTAAAATCCATTTAAATTTGAGAGCTGTTAACCCATGAAATTGTGATGTAGAATAGAATGTCTCTTGGACTGAATCACTTGTGTTTAAAATGGAACACGCTCTAAAAATAAATGGGTAATTGCTTCAATGTAGTCAATATGGAATTTAAAGATGACTGACAGAGTGATTTGTCATCCGTCTCCATAGCAGGAGTCATCTGGGAAGTCTGTGATGTTACAGGCATTTGTTTCTATTAGCGCCTTTTAAAGTAGTTTTGTTAATGAGCTCTTGAACACAAGGACTGAAATCTGTCATGTGGTATAATTAATTTTTCCATACCATAGGAAAGCGTGTGCCATGTGCACCTTCAGTTGCCAAATCAGGTTTCTCAGGTCCTGAAATGTGTGGTTCAGGAGGCCTGTTGGTTTGGAGAAAGGAGGAGCACGCTGTTCTTCTGGTACCAACAAAGTGCTTTTTTTTTGCATGTCTCTTTGTAAAGTTTAGGATGGATACCAAGCTTGGGAAGATCTGATGTTGTGCTGCCCACTGCATAGGTTTTGCGAAGGCGCAGACTGATGGATACCCCTCCCAAACGTATGTAAGCAAAAGAGGCGGAGCAGGAAATTGTCTGCTTTTGCCAAGGGGAAGAGGAGAGCAAGAGAGAGAGCGTGTTTGACGAGGTAGTCTAACAAGTTATTCTTTATTGTATGCTGGTGAAACGCCTGAGTGCTGGTTGAGTCAAGTTGTTCTCTGGATCTTAAGTGTTTCTGTGCCTCCTCTTCCTCATGAAACAAACTATCCTGCCAAAATCTGCTTCTTTGACAGTCGTATGTTGTACAGATTTTGCTAAGCTAAGTAAGAAGCAATGAAATTGGGGATAATTCAGCTTTGCTTGTGAGCTGGATGTCTGTTGTAAGGCACTTCCTGAACCATTTGAACTGCAGTCCTCCTTCCAGCTGGTCACAATGAATGTATGTTGGGCTACCTGCCTGGTCATCTCGGGGCACGCTTACAAGTGCTTCACAAACTAGAGGGATGGATGGGATCATCAAGCTGGACCTTGGGCAGCTGGATGCTTTCCCTTGGAATCTGGGCCCTGTCAAGACTGATAGTGTTCAAGGGGGAGATAAGTCTTGTGCCTACATTTTAATGTAGCCTCAGGAAAGCTTAAACTTATAATTCACATTCTAATGGAAAACATCCATCAAATGTTGGTTATTTGTCAAGTGTCTTTAATGATGTGTAAAAAAAAAAAACTACATGAAAAGCCTCAGGATTTTTAATATAAAAGTATATATACTTTTTGTGTGCGACTGCATGGTTGCCTGAAGAAGACAAAGACAACAGATTTACTCTCTGAAGCAGCATCTTGATTTAAATATCAAGGTTTAGTTGCTGCATGCTTAACCATGAAAAAGTGGATGAAACGTTTAATCATGGAGTCAGAATACACGTTTCTAAGATGATGCTGTTCAAGATTCTTGAAAGGCCCATTAGCCATTAAGTTGTCTGCTGCCTTGGTTACAGGCCCGTGGAAGCTATGTAGAGATTTGGAGTGAGAGCTTCTCATAAACTTTTAAGTTGCTTAATTTGACTGCACCGTACTGTCAAACCATGTAGTCAATGTGAGGTCAATACCATTCAGAAATACTACATACGTACCCTGAGTCATAGTGGAGACCTGATGCTGAGAAAGTATTATGGAGTCAAACCCTTTGGTCTAAAAATGAACAGTTCTCCTTCTAAAGCTATTAGGAACTCTGCTTGATGAAGGGCAGTGCTGTCTCACCTTTTGGGAATTATTTTGTTTTTAGAGCTGAGTATCATAGGGAAGCTGGCTGTTTGCTGTGTCAGCATGAGGCACTGACATTTCTTTCTTATTGCTCTAGCAGCAGGCTAAAGCAGAAACAACCACAGGAGTTACTACCCAGACCAGGTATTAAAGGCTAATGAGTTGAACTATATTTTCTCCTCTTCTTTGGCTAGAAAAGAATTCCAACATAGAAGCATCTGGTCCTGTGGTGGAACTCATTTCCAAGGCCCATCACTATGATGGCTTGTAAGAGTTAGGCTACCCGATTTACTTTCTTTTTTTTTGTTTCCACTTCTTAACGTTCCTTAAGGATTTTGCTTTGTGTGTGAAAGGAAATTGCACATTTTTTTATATATCAGCAAAGCTCCCATTAAAGAATAAGATTTCCCACCTGACTAAAGGCAAAATTTCTTATGTTGGTCAAGAAAGCACATGCTGGTGTAGAACCATTATCCGCTCTTGAAATTTGACTTTTTATTACTCCTTCATGCTCCTCAGTACTGTCACTCTCAAAGCTCCCTCTGCGGATTTTCGTGATTGCAAAGTGCTGTTGTTCTTTCCAATGCCCTTTGCTACACAGGTAGTTTTTCCTAGGCCACGCAATCTTACGTCTCAGACAATTAAAACATGGGTTAATAACTCAGACTAATTCTCTGTACCCAATAGCATGATGTAGGCTAAAACCTTAGTGTCTGTATTTGAGCAATTACATTAGGGCATTTCTAATTAAAAACATATATCACCTAATTGTAAGTGTCTGAATTCTTAAACATCTGTGTCTTGCACTCAACTGTGTATAAAGTAGGAGCAGGGGCAGAGAGGGTGCTTGCCTGTCTTAAAGTGCTTAGGGCAGTTTACAGACCTGGTGTTAGAAAGATTTTACTGTTGCTGGGGAAGGAATGAAAAAGTTTGGGATGTGAGAGCAAAATAACAAGCAACCACGATGCCGGAAATTCAGCAAAATTGTAGCAAAGATGCAGTAAAATGTTCTGGGTGCTTCTGTGGGTTCAACTTGCCAGCTCTGCTGAGGTTTGGCTACAGGTGGATCCTACAGGAGGGTGGAAGCAGCCAGCACCTTCTAGAAGTCTGATCTAAGGATCAGCTGCTCAGTTTGCTTGTTGGAGCAATATGATGATAGATTCTAGGTGCTACCCGTATTGTCTTGTCCAGCCAAATCAACAAAACCCCTCAAAAATGTCTAAGGCTCCAGCTGCAAATGAGTACGAAAGAATTTCCCAAAAAATCGTAAAGGAAGAATTTGCTTGATTACAGATAAAAGGATGGATATAGGGTTGTGAGGGAGAGGTTGTATGTCTAAACCTCTACTTGGAGTGGAAATAGAATTTTTTCTGGCAGAGCCCCTGCTTCTGTAAAATACCTTGATTGCCTAGTTCATATCGCAGTGACTTTCTAATGGTTATCAAATGTGAATTTTGTGTATGTGTGTATGAATTATTTGTTGTTAAAATACGATTCAGAGGCTTGGACTCCAAGTTAAATATATGCCTATTTTGACCTATTTTTCCCAACCTAATTCTGCCAGCTCTGTGTGTGCACG
Source organism: Rhinoptilus africanus (assembly GCA_013400135.1). NCBI lineage: Eukaryota > Metazoa > Chordata > Aves > Charadriiformes > Glareolidae > Rhinoptilus > Rhinoptilus africanus. Next base: position 18,369 of record VXBO01002390.1, read on the forward strand.
CATGATGCTACTTGCTTGGGGAGTCCCGCTGACTTTAGAAAGACAGCGCACCTTAGGAAAGCTGGTACGTAAGTGGTGGTACCAGGCCTGGGTTTTGCTTGGGATGGGCTGTCAAGCTAACTCAGCAAGGGGAAGATGTAGAATAGGATGTTTGAGGAGTCTACTGATTTAACACTGTATTATCTAGTAGCTTAAGAAGGTTCATCATGAATAATGTGTTTGGATGACTTGTGACCTTGTAATAGCTCTGAGAGATGGACAGGAGATCAATCTACTTGATGGCCTTCTAATAACTCATGTGAAAACCCAGTTCATCTCCTTTAGCTACCTGGACAAAAAGGGATATAAATGCAGTATTACTAATCTAAATAATCCCTGTGGGACCATGAGAGGGGACATGCACATGCTGAAACGAAAAGTTATAAGAGGGCCTTAAGCGAACGACGATCTAAGCTGCTGAGTCTACATGGCATACAGTGAGCTTACCAGCTTATGTCTGGGGATGATATAGAGGTATTTTGTGCAGCACTGCACCAAAAAGAGTGGCGTAACAGATTATCTTGAGTTGTTTGCATGCGACTGGCTGATGTGCAGGCAGCACTAGGGTTCCNTGCTTGTGCCCTGGGTTAGGTGCAAAGCCGGTTACTTAGTGCCTGAAGAGAGGCAGGTCCTCAGAAGCAGATACCCCAAAAAACAGTGCGTTGGGTAAGGGCCTGTTGCTCAGGGAGGAGCTGCCCTCTCCAGGAGGAGGCATTGTTATTTCTCTTGCACCTGATTTAGATCAAACCTAGATCTGTGACTTTCCAGGAATGTGCCCTAACAGGCAGGGAGCTCCTGGGAGTGTGTTCTAAGTATGGGACGTGAGTTACACCCATCTGGCTAAAGTTGTTACGTTCTGCGTAGAAGATTTGAAGATTCATTGAGCCAGAGAGGAAGAGGCAGCATAATTATAATTTAATGGGTAGAGGGGGAGTTTCTGGGTTCCTTTGCCGAAGGGCTGGTACATGTGTTTTTTATGCAGACTAGCAAGTGGGGTGTCAAGACTGGTGTTTCTGGGATGCACAGGAGCAGAACACTAGGTCCCTGAATCCCGTTGATGTTGAAAGCAGGGCTCAGTAGCGTTGAGTACCATTTTCAACTTTAATGCCTAAATTCTGTTTAAATCCCATTCTTTTAATCTGTCCCAAAATACCTGTGTTCAGTCTAACAGTCTTCTGAAGTCTGTCTTTATCCACATCTTAGTGGTGTGTCCAATGGGAATCTGCATGTTCATTTGGTTAGTTTTGTGCAGTGTTTTTCCAAGATGAGTCCTGGTAGCTCATAGTGATTATGAAAGCTTTTAGATACAAATTCCCATCTAATAGGATAACCAATATAATTCACGTAGAGCTTTGATAAGCAACAGATTATATGTGGTTACCAGGTCTTCAGGCCTCAGAAGACCGGATCTGATCTCAGAAGGATGTTGGATTCGCCTCTAAGTTTAAAAGTGAGAAGATGTGGGTGAGAGACTACTGAAAAATGGCTCCCAGCTGCACTGCTCAGAGAAAACCATTGCTTTTCCATAATCCCTTCTCTTAATCATGGTCTCTGGTAAGTGGTAGGGCAGGAGGGAGACTTTGCAGCCAAAGAGATCGCAGCTGGACTTCATGTAAATCGAGGTTTTTCTCATCAGAGGAACGTAGTTAACATCGCAGTTCATGTTAGATGAATCAAAAAGTTAGCTCCTTCCCAGACCTTTTAGGTGGTTTTTTTTTTCCCAGTTTTTAAAGGAAGCAAGGAGTAAAAAACTCTTTGTGCTTGAGTCAGCTAGCAAATTCTGGACCTGCTGTAAAGAACCATTTTTATGTAATTGCTGTGGAGGAAAATCCCATTTTAGGCCAGAGAGGCTTGATGTTGAGCAGACTTTCTTAGAGACTGATAACCGAGGGCAATGTTCCTCCTCTTGCTGTGCGCACTTTGTGTCCCAGCAGTGCTGTCCTGCTGGGCTTGTCTTCTCAGTCCAGCTTCAGGTGTGGTTCAGGAGCCTGAACCAGCGCTTGGCAGCCCTGCTGAAAGCGGAGTCACAGGGAAGAGCCGGAGACACACAAGTATTACTCAGATCTGTGGAGCGCTGGTGCATTATTTGCTAAAAACTGGAAACCCACCAGAAGTCACATGCACTTCTTCATTTCTTGATCGCGATTGCTTGGTGGTATAATTACAGCGTTCATTTTCAAATAGTTGGCTGCTTGAATAAAGAGCTGAATTTGTCACCATGTGAGCCACCCTGAGGCTACCAAGCCTCTTTAAAAAAAAAAAATCCATGTATTTTTTTATTGCATCTGTGTTTTCAGAATACATACGCCATTTATGTGCAGACATTGAATCCCTCTTGTTTTGATGACTTCTTTCCTTGGAGTCTCTCACTCCTAGCAAAGATGGGTGACCTGGCAGGAGCAATCCAATGCACTGCAAACATGCAGCGTAATTATCTTCTCGAAGTAGTTCCAGTGCATGCATACGTGGGAGGAGGGGAGGCATATTAAGTAGTGGAGCTGCATGAAAATTTGCCAGTGGAACAAAAAAAAAGCTGTTTTAAACAAAATCAAAATGTTCCTCATGAGAATGTGTTTGTACTGCATCTGGCAGCTGTTCAGAGGACCTGGAGCCCTGCAGCCTTGTTTAATGATCAGATCCAGTGGGGAGAGATCAGAGATGGAGGTGTGGCAAGGTGGTGGCTGTTGTTGTTATTATCCTTCAGCTTTAAGGAAGGCTTCAAAATGCTTCAATTCCACCAGTGCAAAAAATGAGACTTGACCTACTCTGCTTCGTACAGCCACTTCTTAAAAACTATCTACTGTCTCCAGTGCACATCATCGTTATCGTATTGTACTATTATTTGTATTTCGGTTTGTGCTTATTGCCTCTGGTCCTGTCACTGGACACCACTGAGAAAAGCCTTGCTCAGTCTGCCTCACTCCATCCCACCAGCTATTTATGCACATTGATAAGATTCCCCTTGAGCCTTTTCTTCCCTAGGCTAAACAATCCCAGTGCATCCTTCTGCTTTTCCAGCCACTCTTTCCTGCATGTTAGTTATTTCCTTGGGTCAGGACATGCATTTGTGTGTGGTTGTGCGGGGAGCTGCATCAGGGAACTGACCCAGGTTAGAAGTAACCTGCTATTTTACGCCGTGTGGTTTTAACCCTGATAAAATCTACTTGACTGTTCCATGAAGGCTTACGGCAATGCAAGCAAAAATCTGAGAGAGGCTGGGAATGAGGAATTGTGAGGAAGGCAATGTGTTCCTCCTTGTGGAAGTGTCAGTTTATGCTGGTTTGAAGTGTTTGTGAAAGTAATCACCCGTATAGACCGTGAACAGCTGTGAAGACCTAAGGGTAAAAATATTTGTTCTAGATTTACCAAGAAACCAAGGTAATGGAGACAGCATTTTTGCAGGGGTTTTTGTCTGACATGAGAAAATCACTTCTCTATATTGTTTCTTCACCCCTGCCCCAACCAGTTTTTGTGTTTCTGTGGCTTTAGTACCCTTCAGTAGAGACCTGCTCCATGAAATCTCCCCTGCTTTCCTTTGACCCTGTCTACGCTTTTACTATAATTTGAAAATGAATTTCACAACTCAACTACCCACGGCATTAAGAACCACCTCCTTTATGTTGTGAGCCTGACTCCTCGTGCCTTCTCTTGATGTCCCCCCTTCTTGTATTGGAAGTGAATGATCCTCTTTTCCTTTCCACTCATGAGTCTGTAAACCTCTGTCCTATCTTCCCTCAGTTGTCTCTTATCCTTCCCTGAATCTTCTCTTAATCTCCCCTGTCTTCATCTTTGCTACCTGCATATACTTCCTCTCATGATTTGTTGCCATTGTATTGTGCACTCCTGTTTTTCAGATACTCCTTTCATGTTAACTCCTAAACTAATTCTCTTCTAACTCCAACCCCTAATGTGCAGTTTTGCATCTTTTGTAGCTCTGCACATCCTGTGCAGTCCTGTTTCTCTGCTATCTCATCTGGGCCCTGCACAGTTTCTTGTATGTGACCCTTTTGCTCCTTTTTCTCTTCCTGCCACCTGTATTTTGGTCATGGACTTGGTCTTAGTATATGATTTTTATTTTTTATTTTTATTAGACCAAATTAATCTCTGTTATAATGTTATTGTTGAATGTAATTTTCTGTTTATTGCCAAAAATCTTTGCCCATGACTTGGTCATTTTTACCCTTTTTTTTGTAGTCTTCACCTCATTAGCTTTCTGCAAGTTTAAAATTTTGCTGTGAGGGCCTTTTTCTTCTCTGTTCCATTTTTTTTTTTTTTTAATCTGAGGTCAATTTTTTTTTTGTGTATTTATCTTATTTTTATCTTCATGGATCTGCTGAATGTGCTGATTCTTAAATACACATTCTCATGCCTTCTGTCCCTTCTTTTGCTGGATAATTAACAGGACTGAAGTACTTTGTTTCTGCCATTTTTATAGCAACTCTCTTCATGCTACTTTCTCTACTCTCTGAGCCAGTGATAAAACTGCCTGAGTAGTTTACTACTTTCTTCCTTCAGATCCTTCCCACATATTTACTACTACAAAATGGCTATTGCAATAATATCAGTAAACTGCTGTTTATCTTATTTATCTTGTCTGTATAAGGCTATCAGGTTTTTGGTGTACAGATACTGGATGATTTGCAGCTCAGTGCTATACCTTGCATTTCACAAAATTGTGTCTGATGTTAGGAATTTGTGAGACAATTGTGTATCATTTTTTGGACATGCTTTACTTTGCCTTATTAGTAGGTTATAGGAGATTTCACTGGAAGGGTTATTAAACATTGAAATAGGCTGCCCAGGGAGGGGGTGGATTCACCATCCCTGGAGGTGTTTAAGAAAAGGGTAGATGTGGTACTTAGGGACATGGTTTAGAAGGGGTTTTTGTCAGGGTGGGTTACTGGTTGGACTTGATGATCATAAAGGTCCCTTCCAACCTCACTGATTCTATATTTAAATATTCCAAAATGCAGAAGACCTCGATTAGTTTGGCTTGAGATTTTCCCACACAATTTGCTTTTTTGGGATCGTTTTGGCTGTTGGAGGCTGCTGAGGGGTCCTCTCCTTCTGGGTGGATGTTGAGATCTTCCTCCGTTATATTACGTGTATCTCGCCTTACTTGAGCTGTCTAGACTTGGGCCCTCTTGTGTCAGTGGAATAACTGAACTCTCTGTAGGAGGGACAGGGGCTTGGAGTGAACCACTCTATATTTTAAGGTAAGCTGGGTTTTCTGCTGGGGATGCTTCTCTCTCAAGAGAGAGAGCCTGGATGCAAACTTAAGCAAAACAGAACTGGATAATGTAAATCTCGCCTTAAATATCTATTACAGGGTTTTCTGTGGCAGCAGAGGACTGGAATTGCTTGTCAATATTTCTGTGATGGTTCGTATTAGCAGTTTCTTGAAGTATGTGTTAAAATCCATCTTCCTGGACAGTTTAGTTTTGCTTTAACAGAGGGGCTGCATATCATTATGTTCAGTGGAAGGTGTTGCAAGCAATAATGGTTGATTCATAATCACCAACACATAACTATCCAGAGCAGTGTACTTTTTGGAAAGTACAAAGTGTGATTGCACAGCCAACCAATATTTCTGTCCATAAGCCTTGAAAAATCAGGCGTTAGGCTTCCTGCCACTATAGGCATTTTCAAGGCTTATGGTTTGGAGACTTTCTCTTGTGGGACTGGGGTTCACAGTTTGAAGACTTTGAGTACATGCTGGTTGGAGATTAATTTCTGGAAAGGAAAGCTGAGATTATTTTTTTTTTTTCCTTGAACCTGTGAGTACAGGTACTATGTACATTAGGAAAAGTATCCATTTTTAAACTCACAAAAGTGATGCTCCCACTGGAAGGCAGTCAGATTTGGGAGTCTGTCTCCCCTTTTTGCAAACAAACTCTGCTGTAAAGTTTGAGGTAATAAAAAGTTGTTTTCTTCCCAATTTTTTTTTACCTTTGTTATGCTTTACTTTTTCCTTTACAGTCTCCTAAGCCTTGTTTTATGGCCTTTTGTATGATGTTTATTTAACACACATGAATGTTAGTCACTTAAAAAGAAAAATCCTCTAATCTTCTTTGAGGGTTAATCAAGGGAGAAACTTTCTAACCCATGAAAGCAGGGTGAGGCTGTCTCTACTCTGAAATATTAAATAAAGGAATCAAAGGGAAATAATACCCTGTGATGATACCTCAGGGAATATTTAATTAAGAAAATGAAATTGCATTAAGAGTGACCCATTGTGGACTGCCAAAAAGCCGACAGAGGAGGGAGAAATTTGTTAGCAGTGTCTGCCTATCAGTAAGAGCTTGTGCAGTGTACCAAGCCTGTGAGATATGATGCTCAACAGAGTGGCTTAAAGCAGTGTTTAATTACCTGATTGATTAAGGTCGTCTTTTGAAATTCAGTACTGCAGGGAGCACATCTAGTCAATGAAATGGCTTGCAGGTCCTGGGGATCAGGGCTGGTCACGGCATGTGGCCATGCATGGCTCCCCGCTTATGCCTCTCTCAGACTTCATGCTAGTAAGTCACCTACAGTTCAGAGATACCAACTTTCACTGGCTAAAAGGGAGCTGCGGTCCAGTGCAGAGCATCAGTTGACGAGTGCTATTCAGTAGCCATGCAAACCTCCCGTGAAGTTGTGCCTGGAGTGGAGCGGGTAAGTTCACTAAGATTTCAGCAGGTTTATGTTACCTTAAATTGATGGGGTTAACTTTTTTGTGCACGTTGACTAGATGCAGTTCTGCACTGACTGAACCTCAAAGGTGCAAGGACAGTTAATTGGCTGGCAGAAGATGAGCTGAGGAGTGGAGACCTGTATGTGATGGCAGATACTAAGAAAGCAGCAAAAGCTGTTTCTCTTGGGCTCGTGTTGCCTCAGGTCTATTATAGGCATGAAAAAGAAGGAGCTCGCTTCTTCCCTTGGTGTGAGCAGGTGTTGTAAAGCTCAGAGCTGTGCAGCAGGGGAGAGTGCATCCAGGTTCTGCCCTTGCCTCTACAGGTGAGGATTGTTTCCTGATTCACAGCTGAGGATTGAATTGGGAAACTCTGTGCCAAGAGTGCATATGAACTGAGGAGGAGGGAACATGGGGAACCTAACACTTGATTAATTACTCCCCTAGGCAGTGCTTTTGAAATACATTTCACTCGCAGGGTCTTGAACAAACCAGGGAATGACATTTAACAGAGAGAGGCTGCAAGCATGGGTCCAATGCCTGCAATAACACTTGTGATTTTGTAAGTCAGCAGTCATCTCTTTGCAAGGGCTGAGCAGTTTCTCGTGTGCCCTGCACGCTGTCTGGATCCCCAGAGGTCTCTCTCAGCCTGCTCTCTGGCAATTACGCAGGCATTCCCTTGCTCTCACCATTAGCGTAATGGCTAGCAAGAACATCACTTATCCCTTTGCTCTTGAGTGACTACGGCTTCCATAATCTCTTTTGCATTAAACTAATGGATGACTTGTGTATGTAATTTTTCTCCCCCTCTTCATGTGGTGAGGAGGGTACCTGTCATTGCTTTTGTCCCATTTGTCTTTTATTGCAGATGAAAATAGAAAGATAATTTGACAAGAAATTAGAGCAACTATCATATCTTGTTGTGTCCCACAGTCTTCTGCAAATCTTACTAAAAGTATGCAAATAATAGAAAATGCCAGCTGAAAAAAACCCACAACCACCCCCATGTTCAATTACTTTGTCACCATGTGTGATTCCTCAGTTGCAAGAAAACAGATTCTCATCACAAACAGTCATTTAACCTGGCTTTTATTTATTTATTTTCAACTTAGAAGTTATATTTAAAGTAGCTACTTGATAAAATGGAGTAGTGACAATTTCCAAGCCATCCCTTATGAAATAGAAGGAAAAATCTTGCTTACAGATACAGTAACTCTCCCACTCTCTCTTACTGCAAACTGAGTCATTTTACAGACCTTTACCTTCCCTGGGTTTAAAACATCATTCCAAGAAACAAGCATCTCTCTATTTTCTTTTTTCCCCTTGGTCAATCCTATTGCGCCCTTCTGTCGGCCATGTCTTTTTGAAATGTGGTGCCTATAGATGAGTCCTTACCAGCTCTGTTCTTGGGAAATAAGTTTTATAGAGCACAAATGACTGCTTGCTATGGCTGTTCTGGGAGGGCATAGAAATTACAGAGCTGGAAGTGACTGGTAGAGGCAGGAGCAACTACACCTGCAGCGCTCGTCAGGAGCCTGTGTAGCTGCTCTCAAAGGCTGCTCAGGATGGAGAGTCCACAGACTGCGGTCGAAGCATGTACCTGTGCTGCTTTCTTTATTGTTAGTCTTTCTTAATGGCTAAGCTGATTCTTGCTGTGGTGTAATCAGTCCCATCCACTCTGGGCACAAGAGAAGATATTCTTTGTTATTCATGGTAGCATCTTAAATACTAAATGGTGTCACTGGCACTATTCTTCCTACTTAATCTCCCATCTTTTTTCCTCACATTTTTGCTAACTAGTCCCAATTATATGCATATCTCCATGGGTTGTGTTTTCCTGAGTTTTGCTCTTTCCTGTGGCTCTTCACTGGACTTGCTCCAGTTGGCTCATATTTTTCTTCAAACGCAGCACTCGGGCGAGGTTGTAGGACTGCAGCTGAAGCTTTGCTGATGCTCAGTAGAGTGGAAGGGTGACTCCATGTGTCAGTCAGGCCACAGTCCTGTTTATGTGTTCCAGCCTTCTTGTTTCTCTTGTGCTTGGTAGCTTGACTTTGACTAATGTTCAGATTGTCATCCTCTCTGAGGACTCTTACCTGTCTAGAAGTTCTCCTTACTGTATTTATGCAGCTAATTCTGCCTGTATGTACAACGTTGCGTTTCTTTTCTGTTGTTTTTTTTTTTTTAATTTCTCCAGTTTGTCATGGTAATCTTGGATTTGAATCCCATCCTTCACATTTGCGGTCTTCCTTTGTTCTATTTGGTCTACAGATTTAATAAGTTGCCTCTTTTCTGTCATCCAGTTAAAGACAGAGCAGGACTAGCCCACAGAATTCATCCAGGTATGTGCTGTAGGCTCATGTAGAACCAGTGGTAACTGCTGGATACAGCTCTCCAAGTTTTACATCCAGCCTGAATTTACTAGATCATCTTTTCCAAACTTTCTTAAGAGAATGTTGTGTGAGACTATATAAAAAACCTTATTTAAAGACTAGTTATAAAGTATTTGCACTTTCTCCTGAGCCACAAAACCTGTTACTTTGCTGCAGAAGGAAATTAAATTGGTTCGACGTGGTTTGTTCTTGATGAATCTGTTTCTTGTTACTTCCCGTCCCCAATCTCTTGATGCTCTTCTTGGATTTGGCCTGTTCAAAGAGCTCTTGGGATCTCTCGTCAGAGTAAACGACTGCAAAGAGGGATTATAGTCCAGGCTACTTCTTCTTTGTCTAGACTTTGCAGTGTCTGGGGTAGGCTCTGGATTTACCTCCATGTTCTCCATAAGTATCTGGTAAATCTTGAAGTCTAAATAGTAAGATTGTACAAATTCAATGTCAAGGGAATAAAAAAATATTTTTTTTTCCTCTCCCTGAGGACTAGTGCAAGATCCAGAAAGTTAATAAACTGTCCAGGTGCATAGTGTGTCGGCTGGTTCTACGATCTGTGCAGCAGTTGCCAGCTAAAAAAAGAGTATTTGATAGTATTACCTGCAATATTTTCGGTATTATTTAGATTGCACCCAGGCGGAAGAAATACTGCTACTGCAGATAAACAGAATCTCTTTTTTTTTCCCCTGGTACTTCACGCATTTGTGCCCAAATGAATGAGATAGGGAGAAAGTGAAATCCAATATATAGCATAAACTTTATTATATTCGTGATATGGTTAAAATGAAATTACTGTAGCTTTTTTCCCCTACAGTGTGGAGGGAACCAATCCTTACGGCTGAGAAGTCTCAAAGAGTTTTCTAGATACCTGTTTATAGTGAGAAAGCAGATGTTTGAAAAAGAAACAGAATTAAAGCTGTAGCATCTCAGTGAATCAGATCTTCTTAGTATGGGTGTGTTGCAGAGCTTAAGCCTGTCCTCATCAAGGTGGATGTTAGAGCCCAGCTGTTTTTGGAGGGCAGGAGCTCTGAAGGATATTAATCCATTTTTAATACGTATTTTTAAAAGAATTTTTTGTGAGCTGCATCTATGAATCCTAAAATTCATTCTTATCTAAAATAGACTTTATTTACTGAATGTTATTCCATCTAAAATAGACTTTATTTACTGAAAGTTATTTTATCACTGTGTGGTTGTGGAAAGCTTCTAGTGGTCTTCCTTCTCAATTTGTACTGTGCAGCTTTGCTGCCTTACTCAGCTTGTTTGTTGCTGGAACTCTGAAAGTAGTGTTACATGCCTCACAACTTGATTTATCACATGTAAGGCAGGTTTTCTGCCTGCATTTTGACACTGTAAGTGTAAAAGTGTTGATTACATATCTAGTTTTGTGAAAAGCACATTGGAATATGTTCTGCAGACAAGAAAACATGTAAACCTCAAGATTTCAAGAGGAGGGTCTCTGCAGCCTCTGCAGTCTCCTCTGCGTGGAGTTCTAGCAGGATGGATTTCAGGCACTTGGATATCTGTACCGTTTTTCTCTGACAAAGCCTTTGGACTGATGGATCTGCAAAGTTTTCCTTGCTGTTTTTTTTTGGTTTTTTTTTTTTTTTTGTTAAGACTTTAGCTGTTCATTTTTTTTCTGAAGTCTATCAGCTTGAGCAAGAAGGCATGTTTCTTCATATTTTTAGTCTTTGTTTCCACTTCTTTCACAGAAGATTAACTAGTTGTATTTTAAATCTCTAGTCTTAGTCTTCAGTCAAAGGCATTCATAAAATACAAAAATCTTTATAGTTGTGAATTATAAAAGCCTGCAAATTGTCAGTGCTGGGTGCAGAGCCATCAAGTGTGGAGAACTGATACGATTAGGAGATGCAGTATATCTTGCATAAAACATAATAGATATTTTATTTGACAAGATTTAGCATTAATTCAGGAAGGGATCGCTCTTCACAATAGGTCTTTAAACATTCATTTATATGTTTCCTCATTCAGAGGTTTTATTACCAGTGATTCAAGTTGTTTCATGAACCAACAAACGTACTTTGTCCCTGATCTGGCAAAGATTTAAACGTATCTTTAATTTTGAAGCAAGAAGACTATACATGCTGATTAGAGAGAGACTCTGCTTAAAATTAATTTGGATGGGCTAAAGCAGAGTTTTGCTCAGGGAGCCTAGATGCTTAGGATTTGGCTATTGGGAGGATTTAAGATACCTCATAAGTCCTTAAAGTAATTTAGTTGTGGCTTTTAGTTATAGCTTCTCCTTCTTTTCATTTAAAGAATGCAAGAAATACAAATATCAGTGTTTTAAAGTGCAGAGAAATGAATGCAAGTTTTCTGTATCTACCATTCACTAGATGCCTAGATGATTTTTTAGCTATTTTCTTTAGAATGAACTTCCATTCTTTATTCTCTTTAATCAATCACAGAACCATAGAATGTGTTGGGTTGGAAGGGACCTTTAAAGGTCATCCAGTCCAACCCCCCTGCAGGAAGCAGGGACATCTTCAACTAGATCAGGTTGCTCAGAGCCTCATCAAGCCTGGCCTTGAATGTCTCCAGGGATGGGACCTCCACCACCCCTCTGGACAACCTGTTCCAGTGTTTCACCACCTTCATCTTAATCTGACCATATATGTATGTCATGGGTCATTGTTTGATTCATTTATCTTATTAAAATGTGCACGTTTTATGCAGCTTTTGCAGTTAATATTTTTTTCCTTCCTTCTGTGCTTTTTGACATTATTTGACTTGGAAACATTGTTGAGCAAGGTTTCTTGCTATCTAGATATGTGAAAAATCTAAGATTCATTTTTAGACTATGTTGTTCAACACTTCGAAGCCCTTAGCTAGACTGGTTCTGAGAACATTGTTAAAAGAAGTGACATCTTGGAAAGTATTGTGTGAATTATTAGTAAATGTTGGTGGTTTAAGGGTGACCTCAATTTTTGTCACTTCTCAGATTTGCTAATATTTCAAAACATTTGGGTTTTCAAGAAAGAATTTCTCCTCCCCAGCTTCTCTTCCTCCTCTCTTGAGTCTGCAGTGAAGATGCGAGGCTGGATCTGACATGATCTCCATGGCAGCACACATTAGTTTCCATGGCAACATATTTCACAAACAACCCTACAACTTTACTACAGTGTCAAACAAAAGGAGAAGCCCGACTGTTGGAGCAGGCTCTGATCAAGGTTAAAATTAAAAAGAGGGGGAAGGGAGGAAACGCGGAAGGAGGCTGGATGAGATAATGACTTCTTGCAATTTGTCCTTTTAAAGCTTTTGCTCCAGGGTAAGCACATAATTTAAAAAAAATAATAAAAAAACCCCTCACCTAAATTCTCCTATCCATAATTACTGTGCTACCCATCTGCATTCCTGCACATGAGTAGGTAAGTGATGTGCTGTCATGAGTCCTTTTGTCCCAAGATACTTCTTTAGCCTGGTTCCAGAACGAAATGAGGCTTTGTCTCTCTGCTACCGTACCCCCTTATGCTCCCCCCCTATAGCTATTGACCCCATTGATGAGATTGAATTTGACAGGGGGGCCAAACTTGAGGAGGTAATTAAATTCCTTGAAGTGTTGTGAAAAGCTGGGTTCTGGCTCCCTAGTCAGTCCCTGGAAGGAGGCTGTGGGGACTGAGAATTAGAGAATTTAGAAGCATCTAAGCTACAGGGATATAATAAGCAATGTGTAAAGCCTAGTTCCTTTGGTCTGAATTCAGGAAAAATGTTTAAACACGTCCTTAGTGTCTCTTTGTCTCATGAGATGCTTTTCTAAACCGCAAAGCAAGGGAATTGCGAGAGGCTGAAACAGTTAAGGTTCCTTCTCTTTCAAGGTAATGGTACCAGGAAAAGCAGGAGGTAAAATATGTAAGGACTGCAAGGTGTGAAGGGGCTTGCAGTTATAGACTGAATATAATCCATACTTCAGGCTTTTACAATGCAAAGATTGCAGGCGATAGGCTTGTTGCCTTGTGCTTGTGTTGCATGTTGTCTGGTCAGGAAGCTAAAATGCAGTTGTTCCTGCCCCCAGCCTTTTGCCCCATAATTGTCAGGCTACTGCTGTCAACCAAATGTGAAAATACAAGGTGCAGTTGGGGGACGGAGAGGACTTGTAACAAGAGGGTTTGGGAACACGGGCAAGGGAAAACTGGTATATTTAGTGGTCTGCTCCATCTCCCCTGTCCCTGAAAGATGCAGTTCCACATGGATGGGGAAATACTGCATGATTCCATTTACGTCACTGGACAAGTGGTGGTGGTTTGGTAGCGTCTGTTTCTCAGCTGTGTTGGAGATGGTTTTGAAAAAAGGAAAGAATGCAAAAGTAGCTTAAAGTTTTATATTGACCCTGGTTTAGAAGTGCAGAGCTACCACATTTTTATTCTTGTCACTTCAAAGTGATTCCCATCAGACTTACTACGGTATACTATCTTGCATGTGAGCTTTTATGGGAAGATGGAAGGGATTTTTATTTTCTATTTTTCTTTTTTATCTAAAAATATTAGGCTACATCATAGAGGTTACTGTACAGGGTTAAATGCAGGAGGGAAAAATGACCATAAGTATCAAAGATATCTTTTGATTAAAAGAAATACACATAACCCACACTGGTATTGTTGTGGGTGCTGGTGTGGTAAATGGAAGGCAGCATTAGGCTGGGGAGCTGCCAGGGGTACAGGCAAGTTCTGGAGTCGTGGCTTGAGTCTGGGGGCATTGCCCTGCTCAGGGAGTGGGATCCAGCCCCAGTGGGTCCTCGAGGGCTGGGTCTTTTAATAGATTGCTGTTCAGAGGTGACTTACTCCCTGCAGACCTCTGGCTTACCATACAAACTATTAAAAGTGGCAAGATACTCTTTCAGGAGGAGAGGAAAACAGTTGTCTTGCAGAAGTGGATTTTTTTGTTCCGACTCCTGGAAATGATCCCCATGGAAATGGTTTGTTAAACAGAGTTAAATAAAATGGTCAGAGATGTACATAGACATGATTTGTTGCCTACGTTTCCATTTTACCCAATTACTGTTCGTTTCAAAAGTGACTAGTGAGTTTTTTAAGGATCTTGGTTTCCCTCAGTCTCCTCAGAAGCTAGTTCTTAGGGGGCCTCTGTGTTCTGAAAATTAAGTCCTTTGAAGTTTCTGGTGAAACAAAGATGCGTGCAAACACTACCTATATTAAAAGGCTTGACTATAGCAGTGTTAACTTTATAACCAGCCTATGCTGTGCTTCCATTTATGATTGGGGGGAAAAAAAAAGAAAAAAAGTAATAGTTGTGATAAACTACTAAGCTTCCAAAATACCAATTTTGAAATTTTTATGTGGCTGAGGTGCAATTTCCAAACACTTGAAAAGTTGATGTGGAAATTCAGACATTCTTATTTAACACCCTTTCATGGTGGTTACATTATGCCCTGCCAGGGGCCTTAGTCCTTTCCAGTCTGACAACCCACAGAACTCGTCTTTTGTTGATTGTTGTTTAGATTTCAGCCTCCTTCTTGCCCTGAAGACTTACCAAACTCAGTCAGTGGTTTTCCAGCTGGAATTAGATGGTAGTCAACCCCATCCATCCTTCTAAAGAGTCTTAGCCGGTTTCCTGTCACAATCAAGTGCAAATTCTCCAGCTCTCGTCTTCCATGTTTTTAAGCTTGTATTCAAAGACCTGTGATCCAGGCAAGGTTTAGCAAGGCAGGGTAAACTAGACTCACATCTGTGGGTTTTGTATGTTTGACCAGGACAGGATTGATGTGGATGGTTTGCCAGTATGAAGATTTCAATATGTGTTCCAAATACCTTTCTGTGAACTGTGGTAATGTCTTGCTTTCTTCTGCTTTGCCTCAGAGTGTTAAAATTGTAATGTGGGCTCACTGCTGAAGAGCTACCAACATATCCATCTGAATGAAAACTGTGAATCTGTTCCATGGGTTGTAAAAATAAACTTGTTTCATTGAGATTTCATATATCAAGAGATTTGCAAATGTAAAAATGCAATATAAAGGAAATGGATTTTGAGTAATTCCTTAATCTGGTTTTCAGTGGTCAGGGTGTTCAGCTGCATTTTCTGTCTTCTCCCTAATCACCTTCATATGAAAGAATAATTGCATATCATAGAGAATCCTTGATTAAGCCAATGAAAAGTGAGAGCATAGATCTGTTCATTAGAAGCAGCGCGAGGAATAATAATGAGGAACTGCCAGGCTTCCTTGCCTACCTTACAACAGACACATAAAGGATATGTAGTTCTGTGATGCTCCATTTGCTGTTATTAAACAAAAAAGAATCATTTACAGTTTTACCAGGAAGCTACCTTATTAACAAAACACTATAAATTACTCTGCTCCATACACCTCCTGTGGTGTAGGTTTAACAGGGAAAGGAGTTAATGTTTCAAAAGTGTGGTTTGTCTCTGACTGCAGTAGAATCCAACGAGGTGATTTATGAAGGTGTTTTTATTTTAGACTTTGTCATTTTGACTAGGACTTTCTCTTTTGCTCTGTGCCTCTTTGCAGTGGTTTTTGTCCTGAGTTCTGGGTGTGAGTATTGCATGTGACACATGTACCATATCTGTAAACCTGAAGAATTTGCTCCCCATTGGACAAATAGATAAATGTGTGTGTACGATTTTTACTCCCCAAAGTATGCTGCTCTTGAACTGTTTCTGCTGGCCTCTGTAGAGAAGAAATGTCAAAGGGATAGGATGTAGCAAGGGCAATGTCAGTAAATATGGCAAAAGCATGGACTATATATGCCAAAATTAAATTAGAGTCACTTTATAATACAAGGTGAAGCAGTTTGAGATTTATTTGGGAGACAAAAGGGTCATTAGAGACACACCTTTGTTTCTAATAGGTGCTAGTACTGCAACTGCTAGATTCCTATTCAGCAGCAACATGTGGCTGTCACTTGGAGGAAGTTACTTCTTTCCACCAATATGAATTTGAATGAGTTTGTCCTGAACCTGGGAGCAAGAGTCATGAGGCTGTAATCATACTTAGTATTGCCCATAGTCTGTAGCAGTGATTCTGAAACCTCTTGGAAATGGATGACTGTCAAGTCTCAATTTCTCATGGACCATCTTACATTCTTCTCAAATTTTAAGAGAAAACTCCATTAGACTATGAGTGAATTTAAGCCAGTTTCATCCACCCCATGACAGCTGTTGGAGCGATGAAGTTTGGGAGCCACTAGCAGAGTGTTGTCTTTGTCTTGAATGAACTACAAAATTCTACCAAAAAAAAAAACCCTACAAAATTTTTTCTTGCCTAAGGCTTAGAGATTCAACCAGTAGAACAGAAATGTCTGATGCTGAAATGGCAGCTGAATTATTCCTCCTTCAAAGACCTATACAATCAAGTCACTGCAGAAGGGGAAGCCATTGTCCTGAAACTCATCTGGCGTTCATTCTGCACACCTTCTCAAGTATGAGCCTTAGACACCATTGCTTTTCATATGTTGTAGGGAAGATACCTAGATGTGTGCCAGAATATGTGGAAGTGGTCAAGTAATAAGAAAACTGCACAGAGTGGGAGTCCTTTAGTTACCCAATAGGTGGGCAGCAAAGCTGAATTCTTGGTTGAGAAGATAAATTATCCCTAGGGAGTATTTAGCAACTGACAAGGTGTCTGGTTCCAGACCTCCTGAAACAGCAGGCTGCTTCATGATTAAAGAGATGTGGTTATTGGTGATGAGTCAATACAGCTTTTTCCATTGGTTGTCAAATAGCAATTAAGAATAGCTGGTTATTGAGTAATCTACATTTGCATACCTTTTGCTATCATTGGACTTTATAGATCACTTTTTAACACTTATTTTTCTGCTTCTTCTTCCTGCCTTTTTTTGAACTAGCATGAGTAGTCCACCAAAGGGAATAGCTAACCTATTTATCTTGCATTTCTCATGAAGTCTCTAGGCAGCATATTCTAATCGCCTTCATCTTCCAAAATGTCTGCACTATATTCAAAAAGATTAAGGGAAAGAAAACTTCAGTCTTGGTAAAAACTTAAATGCAGATGTCGGCAATAATAAACCTTCCAATTTAATTTATCTCTACTGAAAAATGTGGACCAAACTGAATAGTGTAGACGACTGGTCAAGTCGTCACAAGTCTAGTTCGTGTATGTATATATAATTGATTTATGTGGTTTTACACTTCATTTTTTTTTATGCAGACCAATGTGATCCCTTGAATTTCAAAGTTTACTTTCTTTTTTATTCACAAACAGCGATGGGTCACAAAACACGTTGCATTTACTTTATCTGCTTTCTAAAGGTTTATAAAATAGATACTGTGATTGTCACTTCACAGGTTTTTTTGCCAGTATACCCCTAAAGGCATTGCTGTTTTTAATGAATGATGAGATCTCTGAACAGCAATATCGTGTAGAGAAAGCTTTTGAAAGTATGGAAAAATTGTGTCAAGAGTTAGATGAGAGAAGGACGTAGTTTAAGTGACAGCAAGGGACTTCAGTTGGTGATGAAAGTTGCATACACTTTATAGTCACTGCAGGGACTGGTTTGCGGAGATACAAGAGTTAGGTTTTATCTAACTTTTCCAAATATTGTTGGCAGTGTGATCCTAGGGGCATAGTAGGTGCTGTAAAAGTCACCAGTGCCACATGCTCAGGTTGCAAACCTGTTCAAAGTCCCGTCTACCACAGCAGATACAGGACTGATGGTACAGGGTGATGGAGAGTGTGTGCTCCAGTCTTGTAGCTGGGGGTGGTGATGTGTTTGGTTCCTGCCCCTGTCCACCCTGCGGGGTTTTGGGTGGCTTTTTTGCACTAGCTTAACTAAAATGATGTAAAAAAAACCCCAAAAATCCAAATGAAACCCAACCCCAAAACACCCAACTAGCTAAATCCCTGCAACCCCCTGTGAACACTGGTACATAGTCTAAAAGAAGTGAATGCTGCAGCGGCTTGCTTGGGTGTTGCAGGGATTTTACATCAGTATGAGAAGAATTCCATAGGTATGGCTGTCATCTGTATTCCACACTGATCTCATCTGGGGAGCTCAAGGAATATGATAATTTTATCTTCGCACTTCAGGAGTCTGTTTCCATTTTACTGCAGAAAAGAAATGGAGCGTTGATGGGTGGAGAGGTGAATCTGGTCCTCTTCTGGTCCAGAAAACTGACACCGCACTCTCACTGTGCATGACTGATAACATACAGTCCTGTGAAAGGGTGACTTTTGCACAGCTCTTTGGGTGAGAAGGGGCGAATAGGCTAGGAAAGAGGTGGGAAAGGACTGGATAACCCTTCTTAATGTGGGTTTTCTGCTATCTTCCAAAGGAGAGCAAAAGTTATTTGCATGCTAGAGGCTACTCCAGCTGCTGTACCTTGCTGCAGCTTTGTGCAAGAATCACACGACTCGTGCTCTTAAACTAATGGGTTGGTTTCTGTTCATGGTCTTGTCTCTTCTCTGTTTCCCTGGGTAAGGCTCTGGGCAGGTTCTGAGGCAGAGTGTTTGATCATGAGCTCAGATTTGCCACAGGAAAACAAGGAGGAACTAAGTTGTCTTCTGACTTCTTGTCCTGTGCAGGAAGCTTGGGGCCCCTGCTTCTGTCATCCTCAAAGGAATTCTGGACTCTTCCCCCCGTTTCTCATGTAACACATGTTCACTGTGAACCACTGGAACTTATTATTGTTTGTCTTTGACTTGCTTCTGATGTTCTGGCAGAGCGAGGCATTTTTTTTAACATCTGTTGTGTTTTTACCTTTCTCCTCGACTGAGCTCCCTTCCTTTGGACCAGCCCAGAATGTACATCTTGTTTTGTTTTGTTCAGGCTATCCACAGCTTTGTGCAATGGAGGAGCAGGTGGAAAGGAAAACCTGTATTGATTCTACCTCTTAGTGTTTGTCAGCAACTTTTATTTTTAGCCACAGGAATGCACAATGGCAGCTTTCCTCTATGACTAAAAACATCCTAAAGAGTTTTCACCAGTATGTATTGGGACATGGCCAGAGCAAGAGGTTACAGGACAACAGACATGAGTATCTTTTTCTATCTATCTATCTTGTAAGTGAAAACAGAATGACATTAAGATCAAGGGAAGACATCTGGGGAAAAAAGATTTGTAATGGCTAAAAGATCTCATACAGATTCCTGTTCTATCCGCTCACTAAACATGTAAGAGAGCATTTCAAATGTATATATCAATGAGAGATAACAAAATGTAGGGAGGTAAAATAAGGGAAAAATTATCAAGATTGCGTAGATTATCTGCATGCAAACATAGAGATCCAGAATTTTAATTTGTGATTATTTGTCAGAAAACTTACTATCTACAACATATATTCCTGAAGAAAATTTCAGTCTTCAGAGGGGAATACTGGGGTTTCTCACATGCACATTTAGAGCACCATAGTTGGCTTTAGTTCAGTTTACTCAGATCAAAACATTTCAATCTCAACATTGAGTTGAGTTTGTCTTGTATGTGTCTCTTGGGCATATTGCTTTTGTGTTACTTGATGAGGGACAGAAAATAGAAACTTTAAATTTTAGGATGCCAGCAAATCTAGGGATTTGCATTTAATAGTTTTAAAAGAGCTTATCAAGGTACAAGCCACTAATGTCAGTCTTGAAAAGGTTCAGGAGAACTAGAAAAAGGAACTGTTTTGTAGCTATTTAAGAAAGGTGAAAGGTACAACCCAGTTCCTTATTTGTCCGTTACCTGTTATTTATGCCAAGCAGAAATGATGGAATGCCTGGGATGCAATTAATAAACTCTAAGGAGCGGGTAGTGTAAGGAAAGCTAGCTCATGTGGGTACTGACTTACAGGAAAAAAACAAAACAAGCCACTGAACAAAAAAAATCCAACCCCAAACAAAAAACCCTCCACAACAACCCAAAACATGTCAAACCAACCTTTTTCTTTTCTTTTCCTTTATGACATTTTAATCTTTGTTAAGAAAAGTTATACAATTGATGTAATATACCAAGACTACTATGAGGCATTTCTCTTGCTGCTGTACAACATTTTGATTCAGACACTAGGTTGATACAGAATCAACATGACATGCTAAATAGATAAAACCCATAAAACTGAAGTCTCCAAATGTCATGGTAAATAGGAAAAACCATTACTGACATAAAGAAGGCTACCACTCCTTTCTGTGCTGCATCCTCTTCTTGTGCCCACAGGTCAGGAAAGTTTTTGAAAGTGGAATTTGGAGAAGAGCCACACGAAGGAGTGATGAACTTGGAGATACTGGGTCCTTTTAATCTGTTGATAAGTTTATCCTTTCAAAGAGAATTTACGTGGTGACTTGATCATAGTCTTAAATACATACAGAGAAAATAGGAATTTGAAATATGAAGTATAGGACCCTGAGGACTGAGGTTGTAACAGGCATTCTTCATTAATGCTGTAATTAACAATACAAATAATTCCTCAAGGTTTGCATGGCTTTTGCCACGTCTGAAATCTTAGTCCTTTTTGTATGTTTCTAAAATGAACACTCAGGGAGGCATACAGGAATTAATTTAAAAAAAAACCCCAAACCCCTGTCATCCCTTTTAGCAAGAGAAACTAACTCTGTTCCCCCCCCCGCAGTGAGCCCTGGATTCTTGGCTGAACTGCCTCCCACTAGACCGCTGGTTCTCCCTGTGCACTCAGGATAGTGAGATGTAATGCGCCTGGGAAGATCCGTCCTCTGGGGAAGATTAAGGTCAGGAGATGCTATTGGGAGGCTCTGTGGCACTGTATGTGGCCCCGGGGCCAGTTTAGACCCAATTCAATTTAATGTCAAACCAGTTTAAACTAAGACTTCTCTATTTAGTCCAAGATGCTAACGCAGTCTGCTGGAGAATAGTGAAATATTTAATATCTGAACTTAGTGTTTCTAAATGCTTTATTCTGTCGAAAATGCTGATATTTTGAATTTTTACCCTAATTAGAGATGAAAGCAAATATCAAAACTGGGATGTTCTGAGGAGTGGTAGTTCTGTGTTTTATTCGCTTTTACAGAAAAACTCACCCTAACAGCTGGAATCACTCTTTTATAATCTTCATCAAGATAGTTGAGCTTCTACCTGTCTTCAAACAGTAGACGTCAGTTGGGCTACTTAAAATTAAGCATACACTTAAGTACAGAGTTAAACTGGCCTTGATTTCAGAAAACGAGCTGCTGCCCTATTTGTGTGCATGCAAGTCTTGTGAGGTGCTGCTGAGGGAGCTGGGGTTGTTCGGCCTGGGGAAAAGGAGGCTGTGGGGAGACCTTATAGCTCTCTACAGCTACCTGAAAGGAGGGTGTAGAGAGGTGGGGATTGGTCTCTTCTCCCAAATAACAAGTAGTAGAATGAAAGGAAACGGCCTCAAGTTGCACCATGAGAGGTTTAGATTGTATATGAGGAAAAATTTCTTCGCTGAAAGGGTTGTCAAGCATTGGAACAGGCTGCTCAGGGAAGTGGTGGAGTCACCATCCCTGCATGTATTTAAAAGACAGATAGATGTGGCATTTAAGGATATGGTGTACTAGTGGACTTTGCAGTGTTAGGTTTATGGTTGGACTCAATGATCTTAAAGGTCTTTTCCAACTTAAATGATTCTATGTGCAAGAAGGCTGAGAGGACGGGTGAGGCAGTGGCGTGTTGAGAAGCGAGCACAGCACACGTAGGACAGTAAAGTCCCAATGGGTGCGAGACAAGACTGAAGGCATTGGACATGTTCACCACTGAAAGTAACAGGGTACGAAGCAGGTGAGTAGCTCGGGAGGCTGAGACAGCCCTCCTGCATCTCTTTTCCTGTGCAAGGCTGACAGTCCTGGCTGTTCCTGGGAGAAACAAGGCAGATGCTCTGCCTGTGCTGCCCAGAGGCCGTCGAGTACAATGTCCTGGGCAGTGCCCAGGGCTGGTGCTAGGGATGCAGCTGAAGATGTCCTCATCTCTGCAGCCTGGGCTGCGTGGCTGAGCTCCCACTGGGGTGTTGTCTTAAACCTCTATCATATGTGAGCTGGGCACCAAGTTGGAGGTGTAATGCACTAGGATCAGTGGGTTTAAAAGGCACTGGTTAGTGCTGGTGAATCGGTGATAGCTTACATAATACTTCTTCATGGGCACTTTAATATTTAATGTTTGCTATAGCATAAATGGAGCTTGCAGGCAGCTGTACATTAGCTGCATGAATTTTTAAGATGGGGAAGAAAAGTTTGGGAAGCCGGAACGTCACAGAAGCTTCCTAATTGGCACATACCCCAGTAGAAACCAAAATGTGAAAATTAAGTGACTGCCCTAATTATCAGAGGCTCCTAGGAATACATTGTGCTGGGAGATATTCCTTTTTCATTTCATGCACTGCTTTAAAAATACGCATTGTGCAGAGCATAACAGGGCTTTTAATTAAAAGGCTGTGCCCACACAGCAACTTTTCACTGTGGTGCTAACTGGTGAAGGGAGCCGCGAGGGGTAAAAACATTGCTTTGTGTCCACAAAAGATGGAGCTAATAATCCATTGGTAACTAGTGGCTCTGAAATGGTTTTGCTACAGTGACATGAGGTCTGATCTGACTGGCAGCACTGTGCGTGGTAGGTTTCTTGCAGGGATGAATACTTCTGCATGCTTCTGGCCTTTGCTTCCCTGCAGTTACACAGCAAAAGTTGTGTACCTTCTTTTGTCCTTGGTGCCAGCCTGCCCTGAACTCTGGTGACTCTATCCCCAGCCTGCACTAGAAGGTAAAAGTTGTAATCATTTAAGCCAGCAAGGTTTGTAAGATGTGAAAGAAGACAGATAAGTTGCGGTGATGGCCAAGCATGGCAGTGTATTACACAGATGGACAGTGTCACAGCAAAGTAATTAATAGCAGGCAGAAGGGTACACTGAGGAGTGTATGAGTTCTGCTGTTAATAACTATGAAGTTCCTCTTGACTTGCAAAATGTGCCATCTAAATGCCTCTATTAAGGCACAATACATAACTCGAATAAATGAGTAGCTATTTTGTTGGCACTGTCATATAAAAATCTGATTGCAATGCCCTGTTTTCTAACCCACTCGCTCTTCCTTCTAGTTTTTCTTTTACCCTCAGCTTCTCTCTACCCACATGACTTACCTTTTCCACCTCTGAAATGTCTTTGCTGTCCCATATTGCCTCTACAATACGCCAGCTTCTTTGGCAAGTTAGGCAAAAGGACTGTCATGTGGTAGTTGTCTGGCAGGGTCCTGTACCTCAAATCTTTTTGATAGAAACAGAGGTTCACAGGCTGTGTGTTATGTAAGTAACTTTTTAAAGGTTTCCTAAATATTGCCTCCACTTGCTCCCCAGTGATTGCCCCAATTAATGGAGTGTGATATTAATTTGCCACTGAACTGTGTTTTCCTGAATGCAGTGTTTTTATTTGGGCAAAAATAATTGATGTTGTCATGGTCTTGTCAGAACAGATGTCTGTGTGTGCGCGTATTTGAGAGGGGAAAACCGCATACATAGAGTTCTGCTGAGTATGTTTTACAGAGTAGGGGTTTTTGAGTGACTGGCTTAGCAGCACTGTCACCAAGGTCAGAGAAATTGTATACACTGACTTCTCTGGGAGGAGATTTTGGCAAAAGGCGGTGTGCTTTTTGAAAAAACATTGTGTTTTAATGGGGCAATGAATACATACTTGTATGTGTATTCATATAATGTATGTATGCAGAATGGCTGTATACTAGAGCTGCTGAAAACCAAGAATTTTGTGGTCCTGTTTACAGGCAAAGAGATGCCTGGCTAGATAAGCACAATTAATACATTTTCAATTTATTTCTTGGTTTGCCAAGAAATGCTTCAAGGACTTAAAGCTGGGAAGAACCTAGCAAGTTGGGCTTTCTTTCATGAGACCAACCTACTTTAGTTCAAGGTCCGAGCAATTGAAACCCCTCTGTATGATAAGAGGTTTGAGTAAGTTTAAGAGCAGACATTGTGACCAGCATGTTGAGTAGTAATGACGTTCCTTGTGAAAACACGAGAGCAGCTGTATTGGATCAGAAGGAAAGGGCCCCCTTGTGCAGCTCCTGTCTTGTAAGCCAGTAACATATGTTTAGTTAATGAAAGGTAGAAACATCTATACAGACTTCAAGTCTGTATAATCTAATAACTCTTAAGGGATTTTTATTAATTTATTCAAATAGAGTTGCATTTTTCCACTTTATCCCTCTTAACTCTCTTCCACATCTCACAAAAATGTAGTTTCCATCCTGAGGTGTATCTACTCTGAAACTGCAGTTTCTGTCTGCCCGAGAGATGCGATGGTGTGATACTGGATAGCAAACAGCTATGATTTGCCGTTTTTGGAAAAAAAAAAGTGATTTCAATTAGTTTGGGATATTTCTTTGGAAGAAAGAAAACAGTAACAGAAAACTTAATATATTCACCCGAGTTGCCCATATCTTTATAAATGGTATGAACAAAACCATAGTAAGCAATCAAGGACACAGCAATCTCCTTAATCTGGTTACAGTACACTCTAATTGAGTAAGTAATCAACCTGAAACATCTTGCCGAGAGCATGAGTCTCAGACTCTCACTGAGTTAAAATGTCACGTAGAGAATCTGGTAACTGATAACACTGTGGGCAATACCTCTATATAATTTGTTCTTTCAATTTTCCAGCAATCTGACACGGAGCTCTTTCCACACAAATTTGTGCCTTGTGCCTTATCGTTTTGAATGTGATAATGCTCAGCAGGCCCAGACTACTTCTCCCTCTCCTCCCCGCCCCGAGAGAAGCTATTGAGTTGATATGAAGGTAGGAAAAATATATCTCGGGAAGAGGTTGGCAAAGATCCATGGAAGATGAGATAGCTGTGTAAATGTATGACTGCTACCTGGAGGCAAAGAAGCCCATGAGGTGTAACAAATACAGCTGTTAGACACTCTATGCCTCTCCTGGTTATCACTAGAAAGTACCTGGTTGTATTGGAATCACCATTTCATCCACTGACTTTAGATTTAGGAAGGATCGTTCCATCAATGATTTTTGTTAAACCATAATCTAGGTGTCCAATTATTTCTTAAGCCAAGCACTTAGAGAAGTTTTGTTCTTCAAAGTGGAATAAACACTGTAAAATACAGTTTGTGATAGCGCCTGGACTAAGCACCCAGTTTTTGTGCACCAGGCATTAATATAATATTCACTCTCTCTGTTGTCCCTGTGCCACAAATTTCTATTCCCTAGGGCCTTCTATTAAATCTGAATTTCTGCCCTTCTCCCTCCCTGCTTCACAGAATCATAGGGTTGGAAGGGACCTATGGAGATCATCTAGTCCAACCCCCCTGCCAGAGCAGGGTTACCTAGAGCAAGTTGCACAGAACCACGTCCCGGTGGGTTTTGAATGTCTCCAGAGACGGCGACTCCACCACCTCCCTGGGCAGCCTGTTCCAGTGCTCTGCCACCCTCAAGGTAAAGAAGTTCCCCCTCATGTTGAGATGGAACTTCCTGTGCTCAAGTTTGTGCCTGTTACCTCTTGTCCTGTCACTGGGCACCACTGAAAAGAGCCTGGACCCATCCTCCTGACACCCAGCCTTTAAGTATTTATAAGTGTTGTTAAGATCCCCCCTCAGCTGTCCTTTTTCCAGACTAAAAAGTCCCAAATCCCTCAGCCTTTCCTCATAGGAGAGGTGTTCCAGTCCCCTCATCATCTTGGTAGCCCTTTGCTGCACCCTCTCCAGCAGTTCCCCGGCCTTCTTGAGCCAGGGAGCCCAGAACTGGACACAGGACTCCAGGTGGGGCCTCACCAAGGCAGAGTAGAGGGATGACCTCCCTCCACCTGCAGGCCACACTCTTCTTGATGCACCCCAGGATGCCATCAGCCTTCTTGGCCACGAGGGCACATTGCTGGCTCATGGTCATAGAAGACAGCCACCTGAATTGCAGAGAACAGGATACAGCTCCCTGTAGGTGTGAACTGCTTGTTTTCAGGGGAAGATTTGCCTAATGCATGTACAAGCTGCCCTGGGACCCACGCTACTGGTTTGGCATCCCATAAACTCAGCTGTCAAATGGTAATAGAAACGTGGGCTGTCATCATGTATTGCGACCTGGGATACACTCTCTTAATGAGCTGAAAGGCTGGAAATATAATTGGGAATATGAGTTTACGGAGCAGCCTTGTCGTTGTCTTGAGAGGTTTGGCCGGCTTTTCAGATGTATTTTAAAGAACAGAGCAAAGATTTTCTCTATTGGAAGAATAACCTTCCTCCTTGCAGTGGGGAGTGAAGGATTTCACATTTTGGAAGCTAAAAGGGCATATGGGTTTCCTGCATTCCAACAGTAAAAGAGAGGCTGTGAGGCACTGTGGGACACCACCAACTTTTTCCTGATAAATTCCACCTGAGGTTCCTTGTTCACAAAGATCAGTGTTATTTGCACAGCATCAAAATTGAGTTAGTCCACTGCAGTGAGACAAGAGCAGACTGTAATATAAGGGTTTTTTCCTCCACAAGTCCTAGAAATAACACTGGCTGTGATAATAGAGATTGCCAATGTTTAAAAGTACTGCATTTCAGATCTGTGTTCACTGCATTGCCCAGGCTTTTAGTTTTCCCATAATTATTACCCACACAACATTTGGCAACCCAACTGCTCTTTTAAATGCTTATTCTTTATATTTTAAAGGTTCTGTTTTCTTTTTAACAAATATTTTCTTTTTAAATGCCAAATAAAAACATCCAGTGACGCTTAAAATAGATTTACGGAAACACAGGCAAGAGAAGTCTGTCCTGGAGGTGATTCAAGATACAAGTTGGAGATCTTTCCAGTTTTTTCTCTGCACTGGAAGAAGTGAAGTTTGCAGATGTTGTCTTGCCTGATGTAGCTGCTGTAACATGCTAACAGGGAAGTCAGGCACCTGGGAAATGAGGGTTAAAAGAAGTGAAACAACAACCCAAACCAAAAAGGGTAAAACTTGAAATTGTGCTGTATAGTTTAGAATGACCTAGCGATTGCAGTGTGGTACTTGATGCCTTTGGAGGAAATTTGAGTCAGTCTCACAAGACAAGGGGCAGATTCATTTTTGCAAGACTCAGATATTAATTACCAAATTCATTTAAGGGTGTGCAGTCAAAGCTTTATACTTGTTTTCCTGATTACTCACATGTATATGCCATGTGACAAAAAGGCACTGCGTTCAGGTTTTGTTAGTGAACGTTAGCAAATGTCTCCATTATTACTGAGACAATGAAAATAACAAGTCATACAATAGACACAAATACATCAGACATCTTGTAAATAATCAGGAGAGCCAGTGATTGTACTCCGAAGTAAGAAAACATGAGTAAGCGGATATTAGTATGTAAAACCCGAGTCTCTCAACTCAGGGTAAATGCACTTGTTATACAAAATCTCGGTGTCAAATGGAAGTAAGTTAAGCTTCACATAAACTATGTTGGCTGTGTTTCGGCTCACTTATACCCTGTATATAATTCAGTGCCACTTGGGCGTTATTGAGGGTTGGGTGGAATATTGCAAACCTCATCAGAATTGGGATTGTGACCTCGTATTTACGAAGTCCAGTTGCAGTCCATATAGCCACTGTAAAGACTGAACAGGAACTGGTTTCTCCTGTTGTGCTTATGTTTTGCCCAGTGAATTCTCTTCTGGGTGAAAAACAAAGTGCTAAACAGTTGTGTTAGTGGAAAAAGGCATAATTCCTGGTATGAATCTGTCAGAGATTTCTTTTTATGTGGGTTATTCTTTCATATGCAGCTTTACCCCTAACTGAGGAGCAGCTCTTTGTCTATAATCTGTTCAGATATGGTCTCACATATATTTTCATTTGTGGTGTTCGTGTTTATGGCAGGTTTGAGGTGTTCTGATAACTGAAGGGGTTTACAAGAATAAAGCAGATTCTTGCTTTGTTGCAGAGACAGTGATTCATAGCTGCTTCAGGGCTACACTTAAGATGAATATTTGCCTTTGATCTGTATGGATGACATCTGTTGACGTTAGTGCATGTGTGATGCAAAGACTGAGCGTAGATGTATCAACATGTCAAATATGTTCATAATTGACCTGTCCAGACAATTGATTTTTAAAAAATATGGCAAATGAACTGAATAATAAAATAAAATTAAACAGAAAGGCAAAAAAAACACCACCCCAGTTCAGATTATACCAAATATAAAGTTTTTTCCTTTCTTCTAAAAAACCCTTTTCACTCAGTCCAATCTAAACCATACAGCAGTGTTTTCAGCAGCTGGTTGGAAAACAAAGGAAGGAAATTCCTGTGTTCCCAAAATTGCCAATGGTCAGGCACCCTTTTTTCTTGGAGTCTGGTGCTTTGTGCTGTCACCTAGGATGGGGAAAACTAGCATTTGCTTCCCGTAATTTCCTGAGGGGTCGTTTAAATTTGCATGCCACACTAGCGACTTTAACCACAAAGCTGAAAGCTAGTCTGAAGTTAGGGAGTTTCTGCAATCCCCTCTGTTTAAATGTTATATAAATAATTCAATTTTCATTGAGGCAGAAACAGAGAATGAAGGATTTTGTTTGGCAAATGGGTGTCCTTACACGTGATGTTAAGAGCTAGACTCATTCTCTTGCTTTTTCTTCCTACTGATATTTAAGTATTTTATCTATAGCGGAAAAGCTTCACCTGAAGTGCCTGAGAGGGCCTCACTGCTAACTGTCCTGTAGCATGAAATGTAGATATTGGCGATTGAATATCCACTTGAGCAGAGGAGAGAACTGAATTCAATCCTGATAAGTGAGTGATAACCTGACAACTAGACCTGAATTGGGCAAACAGAAGACACCCACCGCAAGGAGTTTGGCAAGCTGGGGTTTCTTCTTCCATTCCAGTAGAGTGCTGCTGAAGTGATGTGGGTCAGAGTCACATAGTGCTGGGGGATGTGGTTTTTGGACACGTTCTTCAGAGAAGTTCCTGTATTGAGTCAAAGACAACCATCTTGGGTTTCTTGCTCTTCTAAGCAAATGTATCTGTCGCTTTAGTAATGTGTTTGTGTTTTTTTTACAGCAAAGCAGATGTTAATTGCTACTCAGATCTCTTACAGTGTTGCTTTTTAATAAAAAGACAGGTGTAGGCAGTAGGCGCCTTTTAGAGGACGTAAAAGTTACAGCAAAACTGTAAAAAAAGCGTCGGTTTTGCTATAAAAATGAAGTGTGTTTGTAAAACATGAGTGGTGTGAGAATTACCAGAAATTACACCCCAATTCCTGACCAGTCACAGTTAACATAAAAGTAGTAATTTTTAAGAAATGTGAACCTACTGCTTTAATAGATCCCATTCAAATGCAGATTTTTCCAGCTGTGCAGAACATCTACCCTTTTTGCCAGGTGGAAAGTATGGCATAGCTGAAGTAGGACTTGTGTCCTTTATCTGTTAGCAAGGAGCTGGGCTGCAGAATGCAGCGGTCTAGGGCAACAGAGGCACCATAATTTGTCATGGGGTTGGCTTGATTAAAGAGAAAGGTTTAAGGATTTCTTACTGGGGAAAAGAGATGAATTTTACAGTGGGGCTGTTCCATATCCTCCCAGTGAGCTCCACAGCCTCGTGCTGTTAGGAAGGAGTCCTGGGTCTCCTGCTCTTTCAAGCCTTGAAATGGCATTCTCAAGGTGTTCAAGGAGAGTTGCTTAATGTGTAGGAGAGCCGGCTGGGAGGGGAGGAAGGGTGCATGTGCAAGAAAAGTCTCCTGTAGTGCTGTTCAGGGTTGTCACGCTCTGAGCCACAAGTGTGTTTGCTGGCTGTGCTTCAGGAACCTAAGGGATTTATAGTCTAAATTTGATTGCTCAGCTGAGGGCTGGGGTCTTTCCTCTGAAATATTAGGGTAATGAAGTGGCTGTTCAACATCCTCATGCAGATAAGGATTAGGAGAGTGTCATGCGAGAGCTACTGCCACAGCCAAAGATGCCTTTGGGGAGAGGACAGTACTTCATGCTGTTGCAAGGAGAGAAAAATGTTCGCTCTCTCACTGCAGCAAGAAAAGAAAGAACCACCATAATCAACGTTTTTAGGCTAGCAGGTAGTTTCTAACTTAGAGCTGGTGCATTGTACAGCCTCATCAGTAAGCAGGAGGTTATGTGGTACAGACAGCTGGCTCCACGCAGGAGGCTGTAGTGCTGTGCTTTTTTAAAAACAAGCTGCTCCGTGCAGCAGACAATGAGACATTTAGGCAAATCAGTCCTGTGTGAAAACAAGACAAAGCAGACAAGGATATACTCCAAACGGTTACCGAAACATCACTGTTCTTAATCACATTGTCTTTCACTTCTATTATCGTTTGCTCAGTAAAAAACCTCTTTCCCGTGGTTTTGCGTCCATGCTGGTGTGCCACCCCAGTTTGGTATGTGTGCATGGTTGGGTGCATACCTGGGTCTGGTGGCTGAATGTGATGTATTCCATTTGTATTTCTATTTGAGTATTATCATCATCTCAGCTATTCAGGCTCAAAATGGAGTTGGATATTTACATCTGCTCAGGCTTCTAGCATCTGTGCTTATGTGATTTTACAAGATACCCTTTGTCTGTTTGACACGGGGCGATATGAAAACGTCTAGTCAATTCTTAGCCTATTGCTTAATATCAGCTTCTCTCCAGTGGGCAGGCAGCCTGCAGTCTCACTATTTTAATATTGAATTAATAGTGAAGATAGAATCTAAACATTGTCTTATGAGGCTTCTCTGCTTTAGATACAGCATTTCTGTGGATGGTTCATAAGGATGAAAGCTTAAATGTTCACAGCATTTGAAAGTTTTGAACTGGATTTGATTTTTGAAGCTTTTATCTGTCTATCTATTGCCTTTTTCCTTTCTTCTATGTGTATGTCCATATCTATATATGCATGTATGGCACACACATGTAAGAGAAAATTAAAATCTATTAAAGAAATTTTAGCTATTTGAGGGAATTCCTTCATAAAAGTATTGTTCCCATATTTGCAAGCTGTAACTGGTACTTTACAATTAATGCTTTTCTTATAAAGCTTTGGCAGCATTACCTGTATATTTTTCTTAAGGCAAGTTATTTAAAGGTACAAAGATGAGCTGTCTAGGCTTACTCATTTTAAGCTGAAAATCAGATTGGTGATGAAAATGACCCAACAGATTATGTCATGCTTCTCAAAGCTAGTCCAAGGTGTTTCCCTACCATTACCTTTGGCACATTTTATCGTGCTTATCCATCTGGATAGAGCTGAAGTGTTGAATGTTCTGCTGCATGGTTTATTTTCCATCTGGCCATCTGAAGTACTAGCTTCCCCATGTGAATTTTACTGGAGGCCTGTCCAAAGACCATGGATCAAGTCTTTACTCCTGTTGCTTTCAAGGGACTTGAGATCAGGCTCCCTAAGACTCTTGAGTTGAACACTGAAGTGTGTGCTAACCCCTAGCACCTAAGTAACTCCACTGATACAAAGCTCTGACCTTTGCAAGGCTGCAGGGATTTAGTATGTCTGAGAAACTTGCCATTTTTGCGAGCAAGTCTACCATCAAGGCTAGGTTTGTGCTTTTCACACCGCCAGCACCCCAAGGTGCAGAGCGCCTCTCCAGTAAAGACATCTGCAGAGTGAAGCAATGTACTTGCTGCCCCTCAGCTGGACTTGTAAAAAAAGATTTTAAATAAAACGGAATACCCCTCTTTAATATCCCTGTAGACACCTTCTCACAACTGTGCCAGTATCACAGCAGCAGCTTCAAAACCATCCTGAATTCCTGGATGGTTTCTTCTTTTTTAATCAATTCTGTAAAATTCTTGTGGTTGTTGCTGTTTTGGTTTTTTTTTTTGTTTTTTTTGTTTTTTTTGTAGCGTCTCTGTATTTCCTCCTTGCTGTTTCTTCTGTGTGGGAAATTTGTAATTCCTTGCGAAGTGGGGTCATGCTTGTTGTGACATCTTCCCTGTAAAATGCAGGCTGCACAGCTTCAATTAATGAAGGCAATCTGTCCTTTTCAAAAATATCCTAGCAAGCAAAGTCATGGGAAGGGCACGGGTGAGCATGAGAACAATTTTTTTCTTAGAGTGCACCATTACATAGTGTGAGGTGATGATCAAAACATCTGTTGTGTGCAGTACAAGACCAGAAAGCAGAGAGCTATTTTCACGTAATCTTACAAACTTGCTTTGTACCATTGATTGAAGATAGGCCCTGAGGATTATTTTGGGGGCATTTGGAGATGAGCGGAGGCAGAATGGGGAAATGATCTGTGATGGTCAACTCAGCCAGCCACGGTCACTTGGAAACGAGGATCTCCTGAAACAATTTAGTCCAGTTGACTGGCTGATGTCGTTCTTTGGAGATTGGTTAACCCTCCAGCAATCCTTATTATTTCTGCAAGAGAGCATGGGGGAAATGCATTGTGATGTCTTACTGAGGGATCCTGCAGTCTCATTTGTGAAGCTCTGACTTCTGGGGTTTACTCCCAAGTAAATCTTTGTTATTTCACTGTTCAGAGCTCTAATGTGGTTTGGCTTTGGGGGATATTTTTTTAGAGAGGTAGTAAATCAAACTTCTACAAGGGTTTACCCAAATGTGATGAGGGTTGTTCCAGGTCAGAATTGATTATTCCAATCCCAACAACTGAGATCTTACTTTACGCATTTAAATCTGGGCTCAAGTTTTGCTTCCGAGAGTTTTCGGGCAGAGTTCCAGTGTGTCTCTACAGAAACCCACCATTGATAAAGTAATGTTTTAAAAAACCTAAATAAATATATGATTTCCTTAAAACTTGTTTATTGCCAATAATGTTGGGATTTCTCCTTCAAGGTGTATAGTTCTTGGGATACTGACTGCTCCTGTAACTGTGTTTTTCAATATTCTGCCCTTTATCTCCCCTGAGTGGAAGGAAAAAGTAGAGAATGAAGCCTGATGGGAGAAGCTTTATACTGTTGCTTCCTTTAAGGATCCAGAAGGTGTTACATGGCCTCAGATTTTTATCAAGGACCTTTATTGTTTCTCATTCTGCCGTCATGCTGGGGAGAATCCCCTCTGCCAAAGCACTGCAAAGCCACCTGGCATCCCTCCTCCATGTTTCTTCAGGCTGTGTGGCACACCCAAAAGTAAGCAGTGTAGTAGCCGTGGTTCATCTCGCTGTCAGTGGATGCTTTGCTGTCCCTTTGTTCAACTTTGTTCCTGCATGTCTACTTTGTGTTTGTCAGAGGCTTGCTGGGACTGGAGCTGGTCTCTTGTTCTGCATTTGCACACCGCGTCCTCTTTTAAGGATAGACTCACACAAGGATGGCCAGCCGGAGCTCCCCGAGATGCCTGCAACCAGGAGGAACAAGAGGCTGTGGCCTGGCCTAAAGTCTGCTCCATTCTCTAATGAACGACTGGGACCTCTGCATAGTTACTTCTTGCTCCCATCCCTGCCCCTCTCCAGAGCCAAGCCAGCCTCAGAGCTGCCTCTTGGCTCTTTTGGGTGTTAGGAGTTTTAGTTCTCGGCCATGTGAAAGCCATGGTGAGTGACTCGTAAGATCAGTCTTGAACTGTGGCCAAGATGACAATAAATGGTGCATGAGTAGTTGAATTAAATTGGCCTGTGGCATGTCTGAAGGTAAACATGAGATGCTATGCAGAAGCAGGGCCTTACAGCTAAGTTCAGCAAAGACTAGTTAAACTTGCTGAGCTTGCAAACTAAAAAGGTTAAACCTGATTAGTTGAAGCTGACCGTCTGGAATTGAGTTGCCCGTATCCAAGCTCATGTGGAGGCTTCTAAGCTCAGTTGCCCGCATCCAAACTCAATGTGGAGGCTTCTAAGCTCAGTTGTTTGGTGTGACCTTGAAATTATGCCAGATTGTGTTTATGTCCCTGTTCAGACAGGGATAGATCAAGAAACCACACCTTTATCTGCCAGGGTGCTTTGAAGGGGTCTAATTATGGGTGAAGTTAACCCCTTTGCTTCCCTGCCTTTTGTGATTTTTTTTTTTTAAATCCAGTCTCCTATTTCCTTAGCAAAATTTCTAACGATTAGACTAGAAAGCGGTTTGGGTAACAAAACTCCCTTGGACTAGAGAAATCCATCTCAATGAGTGGGAGCTACTGTGCAGCCCAAGATCATGGTAGGGGAGGAAAGAGACCAAGATGAGCCTGATTCTTACTCAGGGTCAATGGGAGGAGTCCAGGGGTTTGTTCCTCCAAGTTCCTGGGAAAAGAAACAACCCGTAAGGGATGGCTTGTAAGTGCTTGAGATCTAGATCTCAAACTCATTTATCTTGTTTAAACAAGGACTTAGTTAAAACAATTTTCCCTGTTTCAGTGTAACAAGGTACTTTTGATGCCAGACAAGCAGTGGTGTCGCAGAAACACTGCGATTATAGTAGTTTTGCAGTACAGACACTAAACTGACTGTGCGGGATGTTTTTTTGGCAGAGCCAAATTTGAACTGGCTGGTTTGGAATCCCTGTCCCTGGCTATAATCTCCAGCTCTCCTTCATCCTTTGTCTCTTTAGCATGAGAGCAAACCAGCTAGCCCAAAAGCCAGTGGATTGTACTGGGAACTGTAGTTGTGAACTTTGCTGATCAGGAGTCATCTATCTGGGTTTCCTACTGGAGCAAAAGATCCATTCAATTTCAAGGAGAGGTTCCATATACTGACTGGTACTTGTTATCACGTGCAGCCAGGTCTTCTGCAGTAATTTGTGAATTCAAACAGTTTTACCTGCATACATGGACAACAATCTGCCTCAAGGCCACTGTGCCTAGTGGCTGAAGGTTTCAACTCCTGCAGAAGGGAATTAAATCTTAAAATCTGTTGAGAAACAATTACATATGGTAAATTATGAAGGTTGCGTGCTGCCACCTTGAACAGGTTTGAGGCTGAGAGAATGCTATGGAGATAACATTTGTAGTTTTCTTAAGGAAAAGATATGCAGTGAAATGACCTAAATGGGAAAAGAAGAAAGATGAATTTTACGTGCACTGGAGACGCTGCACAGCTGAAAAACAACGATGTCTGCTTCTCTTAATTTAATACTGAGGGAATACACTTTTCTGTGATTTTCAGGGTTGTCTCTAAAATGTAAGGGTATCCATTTTCTTCAGGTTATTGTTCCAGTGTCACATAGCAAGCAGTACTTTATCACTTTCACCTAAAATGTGAGGTTAATGACCCTGTGGTAGTATAGGATACTCCTCCTCTGTAATTTGTGATCCTGTAATGGTTGTCTCTGGGTCTTTTTTCTCTGGACTTTTTTATTTTCTGTGAACTTTGGAACTTCCAGAAACCTCCACAAAAAGCAGTCATTCTCCCCTGCCCCGCTGTGTAACAGTCTTCAAAGGAGGGTAAGAGATTGTACTGGCTGTAGTGATGACAGAGCTGATTAGCACCTCCAGCTCAATACTTTTACAACTTGTACCTCTGAGGTAGGAGGAACTGGTGCACAGCATCTTTAGAAATAATAATTTAAAATTGAGATAATCACAGTCCAAATGGCTAGTCTTTACTGCTTTTCCTTGGCTGATCTTTGCCAATGTTCTTTCAATGTTGGGATGAGGCTTGGTGTAGACCTATCCATTTTCTTCTCAGCTCAGTGTAAGGTATGAATTTTAGGGAGAAGATGAGGTCAGAGGCAGTAAATTTTGCCACTCTGATTTACATAGCTAATGAAGAACCACAATTCAGTAGTTTTCTGTCATGGTCAAGCAGCACGTTCTGAGTGGAGGTCCCAAGGATATAATCTGAGTAGGAGAAGGGAGGTGTGACTGCTGTTACAGTGCCTGTTGCTCAGGTTCTTTTTCCTCAAGTTGCTTTCAAAATAACTTTTTAGATGAAGAAAGCAAGAAAGGCTATAATTACAAGGGGCAAAACATGTTTCATCTATTCTTCTGGAGGCTTCCTAGAGCTGAGAAGATGCCTGGGCAAACACTGGTATAGTGTGAGGCTTAGGCTCTGGTCATCTTTTCTGATCATCAATCCTCTCTGCAAAGGTGGGAGGTGGCAGAGGGATTCCTGCTCCATGTGAGCCAGGAGCTGCTGCATTTCTATGGTGTGTTTGTCAGAGACCACAGGCATAGCACGGATGGTGACAAGCTGTGTGCGTAGGGGGAAAGGAAAACAAGAATGGATAGAGGAGGAGACCAAAAAGCTCCATTCTCTCATATCACTTACAAAACAATTGCCTGGATCTCAACATGACTAGCTTTCAAATTCAAACTTAAAATAAAGCCTAGGTTTGTCTTTTTCTATTACTATTTCTGCCGCCTCCATGATTTGTAGGAGGCACTTAAAAAAGGTTCACATTAGTGTTCTCGTATTACTTTTTTACCCCCTGTTGTGACAATTCTTCAAGATAATGACTTGTCTGTGACGTTCAGAGTGACTTCTTTGAGGTTTGCACAAAAATGTTTTATCGCTGTGGAAGGTGAGTTCCCTGATTATATTACTCCAGACACTGAAGTTCTCCCTAGTTCAGAGACTGAATTAAATTTTGCCTAGCCTTAGGCTGAATTTTTTTCTGATCCATCCTTTAGGGCTTGACTACCAATTAAATAATTTTTTTACTCCCACTATCTGGACCAGGAGAGCAATCTGTGCCAGGTATTGCTATCTCTTGTGCACAAAAACTGTTGGGGGCAAAATTCATTGGTCAGGTTGACCGGCGCTGTGAGGAGAAAAAAGCTGAACCCAAGCCTCTGTGCTACCTTTAGACAATGAAGCACAATAGAAATTGAGCACTGTCATAAGGCGCACATTGTCTCTCTTGGCCCTAACTTGTTGGCTTGCTTGTTTTATTTTTGAGCGCTTTAAATCAGCCGTGAAGAAATGTAGCCCCTTGGCTTTGGATGACCCTGTAAAGCTGAATCTTGGCTGCACGCCTGGGGTTGCAGCAAAGCTAAAGGTGCTCGATGCTATACACTTCAACTCCAGGCTTTGGTGAGTCTGTAAGGATGCCAGATTAGTAACTTCACCAGGGATGATCTCTTAATCAGCACTTACTGATTTACTGTGAGATACTGAGGGCTATTTCTTGGGCAGTTTCCTGGGGCTGCTTTTTCTCCGGCCTGCATTGTTGGGTTAGGGTCAGCCTGCCAAAGCATCCAGTGTCTGTCTTCCTCCAGTGCCATTGTGGTAGCAACAAAGATGAAGGTATGACAAAAGCAACTCAGAAGATTTGATCACTTGAGGTTTTTCATATCTTTCTAACTTGAGGGTCCTATTGCTTTGAGGTTGCTTTCCAAAACTTTGAACCTGAGAAATTTGTAAAATCACCACCTTGTATTTTTACTTTTGCGCTACTCCTCCTTTCCATGGAGACACGTAAATCACTGCCTTATGCTTTAAAGGAAAGGATAGCAATGAAGCTAATCTAAGTGCTTTATGTATGTGAGAAAGTAATTTTGTGGTGACTGCAAGTTGTAATTTTAAAAAAGAGGAAAGCTCAGTATTTGTAACCACTAAAATTTAAATTTATGTTAGCCTAATTTTTGTAATCTGCTTTGAATACACAGTAAGCTTGTAGAAATTAATTTGGCCCAACTTTATTAACCTCAGAGTAGTTACCAGGAGACACCCTGGTCTCTACTAGCTTTCTTTTTGACCATTATATCTTAATTTTTAACTTGTCTATGTTGTTGTTTGTAAAAGAGAAATATAGTCAATTTGTGTTATTCTGTGGGAAAAGGAAGTTTTTGTTTTCAGGAACTCTGTAGCCTCTATCTCAGGAAACAGATCTGTGGAAATCCTGGTTTCATTTTACATGGGACAATTGGTTTCTTTCCCTTCACAAACTGCGGCTCTTAGGCCACCATAGGTTTAATCAAAGGCAATTTAAGAGACAAGCTTTTGAGGCAGGAACTTTGACAAGGAGCATTCTCCAGATCTGCTTGAGAAGCAAAAAAGATTTAGCACCCAAAACAGAGAAACAAAAAGCCTAGTGAGAATCCAGCATGAAATTAAATAAAGCCATCCCCAGATCAATGCTGTATGCAAAGAGGGGAGGCTTCATGTAAGAGTCAAATGCCTTTGTGTTGGTGCACAACAGGAGATACCCTGCAAGCTGCTGATGATCAGAAGGCTTCCTTCAATCCTGAACAGTGTCTATAAAAGCTGTGAGCCTTTTCCATGTGATTTGTGCTCAATTCATAAAGAAGCTGGGAGATGGGTTACATTATTTTTATGGCTTCTCTGTATCCCTGTGACTCTTCGTAAGCAGACAGAATGAAGACAGTTCATT
The DNA here is from genome assembly GCA_013400135.1 of Rhinoptilus africanus. Lineage (NCBI taxonomy): Eukaryota > Metazoa > Chordata > Aves > Charadriiformes > Glareolidae > Rhinoptilus > Rhinoptilus africanus. The sequence continues at coordinate 56,542 of VXBO01002390.1, forward strand.
GCAGGGCATGTTTGCTTTGGCTCAGTATGGTGTTAACCATTGCTACCTGAGTTGCAGTAACTTGGAAGGGAGACCAGGAGCTGTGACATGTAAAGTGTTTTGCAAGATCCATTTAATCTCAAAAAGAAGCAACCATTAAGATTTTATCAAAAAAATTAAGCTCTTTCCCCAATCACAAGTGAATGATTGGTAGCTGTCAAGGAACTTGCAGGTGACTTTCCAAGGACAGTCTGACTTACTGGATTTTGCCAAGATGAAATTAAGAGATTTCTGCATCTGAGCTGGAGTCTACCAATAGTAAGTAATTTATCAGAGTATCTTAATTAGCTGTAATTCATAATAGCTTTATAACATATAAAGGTCTGTCATGGTTTCAGTTAGCCAGTTGTGGAATAGAGTTGTTTCTCACGGGGATTACTGGGAGCTGGAATCCACTTTGTTTATTGGCACGGGGGGGAGAGGTGAAGTAATAACTGTGTGATGGCATAATTAAAGATATACATCAGTGGTGGCTGACTACTAAGCGCTCAGAAGAGATTTTGGAGTAAGCAAAAGCAAAACCATTTTTCATCATTATCGGCTTTACAGCACTTATGAGTAAATGACCTTTTCAAAAGAAGATGAGTAAATACCTTGAAAACACTTTGTGGTTTCTTTGACTGCAAATATAAAAATACTTAGAGGATAACAAGGATTTCCGTGACTTACATGACCAGATGATTTTTGTCAAGGAGAACTTTTTTTGTCACACTTTATCACATTACCTTTGGAATATATGTTGGGTTTTGACAGGCTTTCTGTTACTATCTTCAGAGGTCAGAGCTCTCATAATTCACAGGTTAAAAATATTTCAAAAGATAGGAAAGGTGGCCTTAAAGCAAAGACAGTGGATCGATGCTTAAGTGACAAGGGAGCTATTCCTGAGGTGTATAAAGGTTCTCATGGTGTATAAAGGGACACCGTACTTCACTATTTATAGACTAGGTATGATTCACATTTCCCTTTTCTGTCTTTTCTTTTTAAATTAAGCATTTTTGAGCAGTTATTTTCTCTTCACCTGTGTTTTTGTAACTGCTGCTGCAATGGGGTGCTCATCCTCTCTGTTGCTTCTGGTACTGCTACAGTTACAGAATTAAATTAAGGAGCCCAAGACTTTCACAGACTGATTAAATCTGATGGGAAGCTTTCCCAATTTTCTCCAGACACTTTTCATTCTTAAACTTGGTTCATATACGGACACATACAATATGTGTCTTCTTAAAATACAACTGCAGGGGGAGAAAAGGCAAAAGCTGCATAATGAGGAAGTTTGGATACTTTTTGCCAAAAGGACTCTTTTTGATCTCTGTATGCCAGATGTATCTCTTAGAATTTCACTGCTCATAGCTATTAATAATAAATTAATGAGTAATTAAAACTGTTATGAGGAAAAAAATCATGGAGTTTTAGTCTGTGGAAAATGTAGCGCTCATTTTACTTCCTACTAGAGTGGAACATGTATAAATGTGAAGGGTAGGATTCCCTTCTTCATTGCGTCACTGCTAATGCAATGTAATTGCTTTGATTGTAAATCTACAGGTAGATGTAAAATTAGTGTGACAAAAAGTGGATAAAATGGCCAGTAAATTTCAATGTATTTGTGTTGCTTTTGTAGCATGTTTACTGCAGAAGACGGAATCAACACTGGCTGTGTGATCCCTGTAATTATTTTATTAAAACTTTCCATTGTGAGAATGTTTTGTAAATGTTTTCTGAGACAGTAAAGCTACTTACTTTTTTCTGAAGGAGCTTTTTCACTTTTGGCACTGGAGGTTATAGAGTGTCTTGTCTTTGCCATACGTGAAATTCCACTAAAGTTTGCTTGAGTGATAAACTGTTAAAGTTGTTTCTTCCCATATTTTTTATACCCGTTGCCCCTTCCTACAAACATTTTGGCAAGTAAACGGCTTTGCACTCCAGCATGCTCTAAATTATTCACCTGTACAGATTTGCAGGACCGAGACTAATATTTATTCCCAGGCTGAGTGCATTTGAGAAGTCTCAGTGAGACTCAATCTTTTGCAACAGGGTTGTCTATCTATGAGAATCTAAAAAATCCAAGAGTGAAAGGGCGGAGAATTACTTTAGGCTCAAGGATATTAAAAATAACCATCACCTGTGTCTCAAGAGCTTCTTCTTGGCTGTGTGTTCTTCCAACATGGGTGTTAGCCTGTCTCTCTGGAAGAAAAAGTTCTTGATTGGGCTTCCTACAGGTTCTGTTAATCTTATAGAGCGTGTTTTTAGTTGAAGTTACGGTTAATGGTTAGATGAGAAAAGCTATGCTGACCTTTCTGCTGTTTGCAAGACAGGAATCAGTTAGGGAAAGGGCATTTCTATGAATGATGAAAATGATGAAAGTCTCGAGGCTTTCTGCCAGTCCCATTCAGTCTCTTCTGGATGTGCGTATGTTCTTCATCTCCCTGGCTTTCAGGTGCATCTATGCTGGGAGCTGGTGTGTGGTTCCACATTGGGCCAGGCAGAGTGTGAGCCAACGCACAAATCTCCTCCTCCACAAGCTTCCCACTTTGCATCTTGGTCTCTCTTATCTCTGTTTCTTTATTGCCCATTCCGAGTGCATAAAAACCTGAATCAAGAACCAGAACCCAAGAAGTTGTCTTAGGAAAAAAAGAGGTTTGTGCGAAGGAAAACCTCTTTTAAATTTGTCTTGTGACTTCTAGGCTTTTAGGGTTGACCTTTTCCAGATTCTTTGAAAAATTAAAGCTAGTAACTCGCAATATAGAAAGGAAAGATATTTTTTTTTCCACTTGTTTGTACAGGTCCAGGTTTTGGTTTTTTAAGAATACCAAATATTGTAAAAGCTACTATTAAATCTTAGTTACTAACTCAGCTATTTATCCCTCACCCCAAGACCCCCTGAACACTTCAAAATAGTCAACAGCATTTTTTTGCCAAATATTTACAATACTTTTGCTGACAACTCACATCTTTTCCTGTATTGCCTCTGAATAAGAGCTAAAGAGCATATTTCCATTAGACTGAAAAACACCATGTAGGCTGGAGAAACTGCCAGATGTAACGTATCAGTCAAGGCAAGGTGAAATGGTCAGCAGTGTTCTGTGATGTAAAAATGCATCCTTCCAATTCATGTAATGAACAGTGCCTTATCTTTAAAATTACCGTAAACACAAGCTCACTTTAATAAGCTATTCTCATGGTATGCAATGCTTTTTAATTAAAAAAAAAAAAAATCTGTGTAGAGGCATCATGTATAAGTTATGCTGACAAATAAGGATACATATATACGTGCATACATATATGTGTGTATATATGTGTCTACGCACATGTTTTTTATTTATATATAAAAATAAGTCAAGGATTATACAACATGGTAATATAAATTGTTCAAATTGCAAAATGAAAATTTTCAACTGTTCAAATTGCAGAATGGATTACTGCTGGATTCTGTTTCCTTAAATAGGCTGAAATGCAGAATGACTCTTCCAAATTTCCCCAAATCCTCATAAGTAACAAACTCTTACCAGGTAATATTGATTGTATTCTTAAATGCCAGCTTGATTACGAATGCATGTATAATTGCTTTGATTAGATTTGATGGTTTTATTCACGTAGTTAAGAATATGCCATAATTTGCTGTACTGAAATTGCTACGTCTTTGGTTTTGTTAGGGTAATTTCCACCTCTACTAATTGAATATAAAGGTTGTCAGCATACGTCTAAGTGTCTTCTAATCAAGTGAACAGTAATTGAAGGACAGTGAAAGAGGCAGGGTAAATTCCAGATTATATTTTGCTGCTTGTATTCAGACTCAGTAGCTCTGGGAAGCCTATTTCATGAGAGCTTATTTTCAAAAACATTTCCCATACATGTCTGTTGTCACGTACAAGGCCTATTTCTACACAAGTTAACAGTCAAGAAGAAATTTACTTGTCTTGAATGAACACCAATCTTTGGATTCTGCTTTATAAATTAACATCTTGAATATGTGATTTAGAAAATTATTAACTTTCCAAGCAGTTTTTAAGGAAGCAAATGCTCAGACTGGTAAAAGTGAGTTATTAAAAACCAAGCCTTGCATCTTCCAAAATATAGAGTTCTCTTAAAAAATCTCCTGTAACTTAAAAAAATACCCTCTTCCCCTTTTAAATAAATGTAACAAAAAGGGAAAATCAGTGTGTTAGGAAAAATCAGGCTGTCTTTGTTTGCAGATGTCCTGCTTCCAGTGTACTCCTGTGCTAATTGCATGCTTGATGATGATTTTGCATTATTTCTGTATGATCCTGTTACAAAATGCACTATTCCAAGCAGCTGATCTGACATATGTTTAAGCAATGTTCATTAGCTTATTTTGAAACGGACACAACTTTATCATGAGAATTACCAGAAGAGAAACAATTCTACTTTGCTTGTCCATAAGCACAATTTGCCTAACCTCCTTTTCTTAATGTCCTTAATACAAGTTAGATCTTTCTTAGATTATGATTCATAGGTCACTCGTGGTTCACTGGGTTCACTTGTTTGGTGTTTCACTTCAAAACTGAGAAGCTAAGTATTGGTTCCTGAGAGGGGTTTTTGGTTTTTGTGCATGTAAGCATGAAACTCAGCCACACCTGATAGGAAACATGCTACTTAGCAGCATTCGCATCCTGCTGATTATTTTTAATGGGTGACTAGGCTTATATGCCACAATCTAGAATACATATTAGTAGAAATTAAATTATATGGGGGAAATTAACTGGGGGATTTGAGGGAGGAAAAAAAAATGGCAGTCAGCTGAAAAATTATAGGTTTATACTGAAAGGGTTTTTTAGTTGTAGAAACAGCAATGAATTTCTCAGTGACTTCCTTTTCATGCGACTGAAGAATATACTACTGTGACTTTTTTTTTTTAACACCAGTCTTCAAGTTAAATCTGATCACTGGAATTCTGCTAGGGAATTACGTTGGTATCTATATTAGTGCGTGTAAATTATGCATGCATGAGCACAAGAAATAATTTTGTGTTCATAACAGCCAATTGTACACTCAGACAAATGTTTGCATGCATAGTCACCCATTTGGAATCAGGCCCAAACTAAATTAGAATTAATACCATGGGCTAGTTCCAGGATTTAGCTCTCAAGTCTGTTTGTAATGATGTAATATACATTAAAAATACCCGCCTCTGCAGACTGCGTTCTGCAGCAGCCGTTCTAGCTGCAAACCCGTGTAGCTGCAACAGTCGCATGCCATCAGGTAAATTTGCGCGTTGGAGACAAGGGGCTGGTACATCAGGTAGAACTGTCACCCACACAAACTTGGTGTGTAAGCGTGTAAAGTGACGGCTTACTCGCCAGGCTGTGTAAGAAACAACAGATAGGACTGCCCCAAGCACCTCTTCTTTTTCAGGCTTCTCCACTCCATGCTCCTTGAGCAATGGCTGTGCAAAGGAGGAGATGAACTGTTTCCAGGAGGCACCCACTTCAGTTTGAACCCCTCTGAGATGATAGCATGCACTTCAAGAGTAATAATAGCTGCCAGCCATTGCAGCCTCCAGGGGACGGGATCTTGACGTGCTGCGTGACATTCAACAAGCATGTGATGTCTTGTGTCAAGCTGGATGGCCAGGCTTAAAGTGCAGTGCCAGAGGGAGAGGGGGCAAAACCCCTGTTTCCTTATTTAAAACCTTGTGGATGTTGCATCACTTTCATACTCAGCATTTCCTGCAACTTTGTGCCCCCGACTGGCAGACAAGGATTTGGGTGGAGTTGTTCATGTCTTTCCCCATCCCTCCATGCCACCTCTCTGCACGGTGACTGACACAGGAGCTAGCTCAGCTCATAAGAGAGCCCCAGGTAGTGTGGTTTGCCATCCCTTATTCCCACTAGCGTTATCCATCTCTTAATGGATCCACATCAGCTCTGCTTCTAGAGGATTATGTACTGTGTCCTCATAGGGGGTGAGGCCAGGAGACCAGTCAGCACCCACAGTGGTCTCCTGTCACAGGCCACAGGAAAAATCTGCAGAGTCCTCTGGCCCCGCCGCTTGTGATCAGTCAATGATGCAATGTCTAGAGGTGGAGATAGTCTTAGTTTTAACACATCTGGTTATTAGACTCAGACTAGCCTACACAAGACAGTGGTGTGATTTCATTTGCTGTTACTGGAAGACAGTTAGCAAAAAAACAGAAGAATACACCAAAACAAGGAAACGATCATGTGTAATGAATTGTGTTAAGAAAGAGGGGATTTACTCCTTGTTTTGATATGAAAAAAATGAGAACTGTGAATCTGAATTTTATTTTTTGTCATGCATTCCTTAATGCACACTTTAGGGTCAGATGACTGTAAAATCTTGGTATGAGATGGAATACTGATCCTATCACCTTAATCGCTAGCGTAACCCAAAAATGAACATACTGGAGGGTTTTTATTCAGATTATCTGTTTAAATAAGGTGATTGTTCATATATTGTATGCAGTTACAAATAAGCTAAACAAAATATTTTATGCCTATGGCATCCATTAAAATAATTGTAATAGTAGTAGTTTGTTTAAACTACAGACATAGTCAAATCTGGGTGACAACACAAATGTTAGATGGAGGCTTGTTTGCTGCCCACCATCGTTTTATTTTTTTCATGTGTAGTGGAGGAATCTCATTGTCAAGGTAACAGAACATCACCATGATTGAGTAGGATGTTTAACAGACTTTTTGAACTTGTGTTTTTGAAATCATGCCCATGCAAATGTGGAATGGTTAGAGGCCTGGGCTATGGCAAGCAGAGAGAGAAGGTACCGCGCCAGGAAAATGGGTCTTCGGAGTCTTTGTAAGCACCAAGTGTAGAGAGCAACAGAGGCATAAGCAGGGAGTTGTACGTGTTAAATGCACACGGCTTTTAGAATCAGACTGGGAAGAGAACCAATGACAGAAGATACCGATACAATGATACAAGGGAGATTTCTTTTAGACAGCAATGACTGGACACTGTAAACATTCTTGCAAAATCGCTTTCAAGTTCAGGACTTAACCTTCCTTTATTCTTACTCATCTGGAGCGGTAGTTTCACCTGTCAGTGTTGCTGTTTAGAAGCTGGTAACAATTTCTGCTCTTTCTTACTGGTTACAGAATTCCCCTCTGAAAAGATGTATTTTATTTTTTCCTGCTTTGCACAAGTGTTTTAGATTGCTCTAAGACTGCCATCCATGAAGAGGTGCAAATGGATACTTTTGAAATCCTCAGCTCAACTGCAGTCACTTCTGGGACCTCAGTGAACTCTCAGAGAACCCATAATCCCCAGGGGTTGTGTGAACTATAAGTTTATAAGAAAATCTTACTGGCTTCCTGATGACACTGTAGGTGTTTATATATAGAAGTCATCTTAAGCAGGTTGAGGGAAAGCGCAAAGGAAATTAGTCACTTCCTCTGAAAAAAAAAAAAGAAGACGTTAGCTTATGTTTTTTGTGTAAGACTGTCTTTTAATTCTCAGGGTCATAGAAATGATGAAATGTTCTTTTGGAAAAGATTATTTATCCTCAGAAACTTTGTGACTTAGCCCCTTGTTCTTAGTTCACTATGGTAACCATACGGAAGACAGAATTCTCTTATGAGTATATTCGTATAAGTATGAAATTCTCTTATGAATGTATTTATATAGTGTCTACTTGTCTGAGAGAGTTTTAGTTACTTAATTTCAATTCTTAAATGAAAAAAAGAAATCAGCTACTGTCACACTTATGCAAGTAAGACCTGGATTTGATTTTCTTTCTAATTTAACCTGCTGCTCTTTTTTATATGGCAAAACTAATGAGGAGGCAAGGTGTAATTAATGGGGCCAGTGCTTCATCCTAGAAGTTAATAGCAAATTTATAATCAGCTTCAGTAGCACAGGAATTTCACCCTATAATTTCCTAGGCCTTATTAAAAATAAAAGGACATAATCAATTGCAAGAAACTGTTTTACATCCAGGTTATGTATTGAAGACCATCTGAGATCACTGAAGAAAAGATGGAACATTGCTGGGTTGACCCTGTTTGGATGGGAATTATCAAAGTGGCCCACTTTTAAAAACTTGTTTCATTTTGCTCTTTCCATTTAGAAGGTGGTGCATGGCAAGTGGTGGGAAGTCAGTGGTCTAGGTGGGACATACTGGACTGTTGTCCCTGTGGGCAGGTTTCTGTGAAGATAAATTGGGTTGGTTTTTTTCCTCTGGTGAATATGTCCTGCTTTTCACAACGTGTCGTCTTCAAGTCTGTCTGCTTAAGAAATAGCACTTGCCTTCTTCAGCAGCCTTTTATAAAGCCTAGTGTTGTATTTTATCTGCCTGATTGATTATTCTATTTATCACTTCTACTGAGTATAAAAATCTCTTTTCCTTATAGCCAGCTTGAAATGATGTGAAAGTGGACTGCTGTATAAATAATTAATGATTACTAGTATCTAGCAATCATCATGGCTGTATGTTTTAGAAAATTTCAGCTTGTCTAGTTATTTATCTTGCTTATAACTTGAGTGATGGCACTGGTTATCTACTTTTGGGGTTCCCAAGAACATGCCTTTTGAGACTTGGTGCAGGTGCTCCCCAAGTGCAGAACAAGTTAGAGCCAACCAGTTAGCAGAAATAATGCTTCTGGTTTGTTTTTTCTTTTTTTTCTAAGGAGGAAAAAAAAGATTTTCAATGTTTTCCTTTTTATGTCTTCCATTAACATCTCAGTCTGTGAATATTGCTTTGTAGAAGTCAATGGTGCAATTCTAAATACGACTCACTGAGATGCTGTTATGTTAACCTTTTGCCTGTGTGTTTACGGGAAAGCAAATAAAAATCTAGTGTATCACAGCCTGGCCCAGAGCATGCAAAATCATTTTATATAGTGGACCCACCTCTCAATATAACTGCTATGTTTAGCAAACTATCCAAACCCAGCATTTAATATAGTAATAAATTCATGCCTTTGGCATGGATAGTCCCTTGTTTTATATCATGTGGTTATATCTGCAGTGAAAAGAGGATGAAAGTGGAGTGCAGGGTAATTCCATTGAAATAATAAGGGTGCTGAGCCTCATCTGCTGCCTGCATAGCAGTGAGGAGGGTTAGCAGTTAGTCCTGGCAGTGTAGCCTTAAGATTTTTGGTGATGGTTTGGAAACAGGAGTAAAAGGGTATGATATGTATTAATTTACAGTAGAAGCTTGTTATTGCTGGGCTTGCTGCTTGCTATTTTTCCCTCCCCCCCTTTTTTATTTTTTTGCTGTAATGTAATCTGTAGTTTGCAGATACTGATCATTGCACTGAGCAATTGGGGGAAGGTGCTGCTGGTGTTGCTAATAGGTAGTTGGATGTTTCTGTGTCACATTTCATCAGATAAGTTGAGGAGACTGCCAGCTCCAGAGAGGTCCAGCAGCAATTTGTTATACTTGAAGCATGCTGCTGTGCAGACATAGGCTTTAGTGGTTTGTTGCAGTCAGAGAGGAGTAGTGGCATTTAGGCAGTGCTAAATAAAGTTTTCTGTCTTGTACCTTTTCCCGCTGTAGGTCTAATGGCTTTAACATTTTGCTCGAATATAAAAATATCGTATTAGCTTACTATGTGCTGTTTGTTCAAGTCTTCTCTATTTCTTCATCTCTTTCTGCTCTAGCAAAAGGATGCTTCTAGATAGACCTTGAAGTTACATTTGCAAGTACAGGGTTGTAGAGATGGGATAAGGGATGCAAATGTTGACGCTTCAGTCGTGCCTGTTTCTTTAGAAGGTGGGTCTGGTTTGACATTTGCAGCTCTTTCAGTGGTAAACTTCATTTGGTAAGCATTAACTCATCTGCAGATGTTAGTATTCCACTGATCCTTTAGGACAGCAATTGAGATCCAAGTTCATTTCACAAGTGGCTGATGGACTGTGCTAAACTGTTTTTCTACTTAAGTCAGTGTACTGCCAAGTATCCACATCACTAGGAAAATCACGATCGTCAGGGAGAAACTGAAGACTTGAAGCCAGTGCCTTCAACCAGCTGTTAATTATAGTATATTGGGGCCAGTGGGCTGATGAGAAATTACTCCTTCTGAAGATGTAGTGGTGTACACAGTTCCACCTCGTCAAGCAAAATGTTTTCTACTCAGGCCAGCGCTGAGTCCCAGCTCTAGGAGGAGTTTGGCAGCTGCTGTCCCTGCAACTGTCCCACAACTTGCAGAAATCTTCTGTGACCAGCGGTTGAACCATTGATGCCTGAAATTTTCTTCATAAGAAAAAGAGAAAAGCGGAACAAGTAATCAAAAATATCAGTGGACCACTTCTCCTGGAACGTGTTATTGCTAAACAAAATATTAGGTAGAAATGGACATATGCATCATTTCACCACTCCAGAAGGGGATAACTAACGTTGATGATGCAGAAACATCAAGCCTAACTGAGACCTTTCCTATTGGTGCAATGATACCAACTTGCTTCAGTTTTCCTTGTGTGCTGTCAGTAGCTGTAGACTTACATATGCAGCTAAGGATGTTGGTGAATAGCCTGCCAAAATCCAGAGGAGGAAGGAGAGGTTGCTGAGGAGCCTGGTTTCCCAGAGGCATGTCAAAGCAAGAAGAATTTCATGCTCTTTCAGAACTTGATCCCTCCATTGAGGATAGGCAACGATGCTGGAAATAAATTGGTTGATTGAGTTGGGCTGTGTAGGAGAAGCTTTCTGTAGCTCTTCAGCTTGTTGTTGTCCAGTGTTTCATTCCCTGGGGCCTCAGTTATTGCAATATACTTTGTAGGAATGGATGTGCCTCACTTTCTGTCTATCCACAGTACTGCTGGAAGCATCCTTTACCTACAGAGCATGTTCCTTTTTCTGTATTTTCTCTCTCTTTCTTTCTCTGCCCCTTTTTGCTTTGTTGGCTCCTGTTTCTGCGGAATATATCAAACACAGCTGCTCATCTTCAGAGGAAGGAATGACCTGTGAATGCTCTTCCTACCATCTTTCCTTCCACACCAAGAGTTCAGCACCGCTGCTGGTCAGTCTTTGTTGCCAACATCCCTGGAATGCTTGCCCCCCCTTTCAGTTAATCTTCACAGGATCTTCCTCTCTGTCCTTCCTGCTTGTCAGGCAAAGTAAATACTCTGTCATCCTGTTTCCCTCTTTTTAAAACTTCTCCGTTCTGCAGTGCCTACAGAAAATTTGACAAACGGTCGGGGTCTGTCCTGAGACCACAGCTTACTACGGTAGCGAATACTGTCTCATTTTCTCTTCAGCATCTGCTCATCTCAAGCTTTTAGTGGGCATGTGTTTGAGACTGTCTCCTTGTTGGGGGCAGAAATTATGGGGTTTGTTCTGTGCTCATGTGTCTCCTTGCTTCATGGAGGCTCTCAGTTTGGGACCCTGGTTCTAAACTTTGTCTTAATGTATCAGCATTTAATCACAGAGTGGTTTGGGTTGGAAGGGACCTTTAAACATCATCTAGTCCAACTCCCAACTAACATTGTTTATAATATAGCATTTATAATAATGTCACTAATTTGTTACTGATGTTATTGTCAAATGGTACTGCCTGATGCCTTCCAAGACTGTGCTGCACATTGAGACCAATGTGGTAGATCTGCAGATTAGCAAATGGAAGATCTCACCTGAAAATGGCATGAAGGCATTGCTGTCTTTTTAATATGCCTTTGGAGCAAGACAATCAGAGGTTTCATTTTATATTAATATGTATGGAATCTGAGCCTTTACTCCAAAAAGCTGGAGTGCTTTGCACAACAGATGTAACTCTGATTTCGAGCCAGATTTCAAGGCCACTGAGTCTTGTCTCTGGGCAATTAAAATCCTCAATTAACATATTAATTATTTTTCCTAATGACATTACTCTTTTTTTTGTCTACTGAAAGGAAAAGAAAATATCTAATTCGTATACTGGTTTGTGAGTTATTTAGCTAATTTACACATGAGAATTTGTTAGTATTTGTCTTGCAGTCACAAAAGCAAGCATTTATTCTAACGGACTTTATATATTTCCTGCTGTAGCTAGGTGTGTTAAAATAGTGGCTTCAGCTAGCTGGTGTAACTAGCAGCATTGAAAAACACAGGAGTTTCTTTCGTGTGTTTTCATTTGTTGAGATAGAAGGAACAAACACTTCTAGCATAAATAACCAGTGCTACCTTTCTTTCTCTGATCTTTGTATAAGAAGTGAAAAACCTCTCAAATATCGATCTGTAGAGGTTAAAAAAAAGGTCATTCTGATCTCTGCAATCTTGTTGTGATCCCTTCCATGCAAAGACAACGCTTAAACCGTGCAGCAGGCAGCTGTTAACAGCATCTTGGGCCTGATGCATCTTGGGGCAGAGGCGAATGAAGGAGGGAATGACAGAGGAGCAGAAAACCATCTCTGCAGGAAGAACAATATCTGCCTTTCTGTTATTGTTAACAAATTGTTTATTGACAGAAAAGCATGTCGCCTTTTCTGTTTGCGTGGCTGGGTGTGGTGCTCCATCTCCGTCTGAAGTGGTGGCTCAAGATTTGGGAAGCTCTCTGCTCTCTGTGCCACCAGATCAGCCCCCATGCAAGTGGTGTGACACTGAGCACCAATATCCACTCTCTCGAGAAACAAACTGTTGACCATGGAATGAAATAATTTTTCAGCCATGGATGGGTTTTCTTGCAAAGACTGAGTGGTTATTAACCAGCACTGTGCACATCATGACTGTGTTGGGCTAATTACTATACAAACTACCCCAAGGCACTGAATAGTTCACAGGCTGAGAGCAAGCAATATAGAAAGCATGGGCAGCAGCAGGAGGCAAGGATACAGTAGAAATCTAATCCTGTACAAGTAGGTGTGTGCACGGGTTGATTTTTAGCTGCTTGCATGCCGGCTTTACCATGATCAGGGGTTTGTTTATTATTTCCTAAACACTTACAGCAAAAGGTGTTTTTTAAGTAGGGCTTTGAAGCAAGATGGCAGGTACCAGCAGGATATGAGTCTTAGGATTGCTTCAGGCAGGGCATGGCATGCATAAGGATGATGTTAATATGCTTGTATGATAAGCAGAAAAATCCAGAAGGTACTCAGACACTACTTAAGAGCCAGGGTGTGTAGGGGGTCAAGCATCATCTGCTACAGACTAGCAGCAGCTTTTGTACGGAGAGGGACAAACCAGAAGGAAATGAAAAGTGGAAGAGGAGAAGGGGAGATGGAATAAGAGTAGAAATGAAGGAGGTAAGAAACCTGAGGGGAGAGGTGTTGAGGCACAGCTGGGCTTGTCAGAGCTGGGTAGCAAAGAAGAAATATTAACATTAAATGATGGGTGATGAAAGCGAAGGTGTTAGAAGAGGTGAGAGAGGTAAAAAGAGAAATTAGGAGAGAGAGTAAACATCAGTTCAATTCCCCTATGTTTTCAGGAGAAATAGGTTAGGAAAACTTCACTGCCAAAGGGACTCTTCTCCGCATTTTTCACTTTTCTCCTGGATCATGCTAATCTCGTATAGAGAGCTGAGAAGAAACTACTCATCTTCTGTGGGTGCAGGGCTGACTTTGTTGAAAACCTGTGTTGTTTTCAGACACAAAATGAATGGGCACTTGGCCTGTGAGTAATCTCGACACAAACAGTACAGCTCCTGTATTCTTTAGTCTGTTCCTCTCACCTCTATATCATGCAGGCTCGAAACATGGTACTTCTGATTTTCCTGGCCCTTGACAATGTGTTCGTGTATGCATTTATTGAAATAAGTGCTTTTTAGACTTTTATTGCAATAGCAACTGGCAGACCCAGTCATGGACTGAGAAGAGGAGGGCAAATGCTGTATGAGTGCCATGTGAAAACAGAACAGAATTGCCAGGAAATGTGCAATCTAAATGTAAAGACAGGAGTTCATAGGTGACCACAGACAGACAACAAAGAAATCCAGAAAACAGCGTTCATCAGAGTGATGACAGTCTATCTGATCACAGGCTCTCCAATTTACCTCAAGTGCACTTCAACCGTAATTACATTTCTTAAGCACTTCATTTAACATAAATGTACCCCTGAGTAAATCTATTCATACCTAAGACAGTGCTTTTCCTATCTATCGCTATGAAAGTTTGAACACATACAGGCATTTGAGCCAGGGTGTGAATACGCTGTAGGTGGGCAGAACCCCATCCGCAGTGTGGGACTGGAGCATCCTTGCCCCGGGTGTTGTCTGTGGCCTGACAGAGTGCTGGCAGCTGGGGCTTCTCTCAGGCTTGCTATAAACACTAAGCCACATTGTTCTTTCTGGATTAAATGTACGACGGCATCTCAACACACCCTATCTCTGTGCAAAAAACTTTCTGTGACTCAGTTGAGGTTTTGCATGGTGTGTGAGCCAGGCATTTTAGGGAGATGGGTACGTCAGTTTATTTTTGCTTCCCGTTCACAGACAAAGTGACTTGAGGTCTGTAATTCTGAGGTGCTTTGAGGAAGGAGGCGGGAGAAAACTTAGTTTATTGCAGCACCCTGGAGCAGTGACATTCGCTGCAGCCACACTCAGTACAACAGGGGAGAGAAGGGATGCGTGTCCAGCAGCTCTTCCTTGCTCCAGAGTTTTGCTTTGGTCGTGCAGCATCCCTGGTCTGCGTAACCTCATGGTACGGTGTGGGTGGCTTTGAGGGTAGGAGTGGAGCTGTGGGGTTTTCACGCTGCCTATGGAGAATGAAACTTTCTCTCTATGAAACCTGCATAAGAATTGGATTAGAAAGAGACTTGTGCTTTTTTCCCAAATCACTGACAGCAGAAAAGTGAAGGAAAATTGTATCTAAGGAAAATTGTATCTTTCTTCTTGCTATAGATGAAGCTTTTAGGTTTCAAACCAGCTTCTGTATGTCTGAAGAAAATTTTTGGGACTGTAGTTATAAGAAGTGGTTTTTACAGTCCTGCTTATTTGGAAGAGGTTTTTTTGTTGTATGCAGTCCTAACAGGCAGCTGAAAAAAGTATGCATGTGGATTAACTTCTCTGAGATTGTCTTTAAAGATGATATGGCTCTTTGCCCAACTTTGGGATCACCCTGCTTTATTTCCAATGTAAATACACTTTTTCAATAAAAGCAAAGGGTCACCAGGCTGTAGGCAGTTGGTAAATTTCGGACTGAAATGGATTATGTCTGTGAGATTTAGTGCCTTTTGAAGGGTAGACGGAGATGACAAAGAAATGTGTGGTTTTATTTTGTTTAATTTCATGGCTTTTATATGTTTTGAATGTCTTCTAATCTCAGGCAAGTATAATAAAATGTCATTGTTTTGTTTTATAGATCTTTTTTAGCTGAACATTTTGAACAGTAGAGCTTCTTCCTAAATCCACTCCCTTTCCCGTCACTTTTGGTTCTTGTATTCCTTTCTGTGCTCTTGTTGAATTGACTATTTCAGTAGTGGTTTCGATCATGCTGTCAATCATGTTGGACTTTCACATTTTTTTTGCCTTCTCAGCTGTTGCTGAGCATACAGCAGAAACTGATGGTGGAACGAGTGTTCAGGTGGGACAGCAAATTCCAGAGGTGTGGAACAGACTGCCTTGTTGCTGATCTGCTAGTGCTGTGGAGAAACTGTAAATTCTCTGTGTGCCGTCGTCACAAAGGAGGAGGAGGGAGACTGAATTGAAATACAGACATAAATGTTGCTGTTGTGGCTGAATGGTGGATGTAAACTTTTTTTAATTTAAAGTTTTATTATTACATATTTGGAGAGCTTTCTGTCCTTGCTTATTAGTTCTCCCAGGTTCAGATTGAAGTTCCTCTTTGTTTCCTTCCCTGTCTCTGTATAGTTTTGTAATGTGTGGGTTTTTGAAATACTGGTTGATGTTGATTAGGTTCATTCACTGTATTTTGTGGTCTGATCTATTAGAATTATGTTGGATACTCAGTCAGCTCGTGTATGATACATTGAAATTAACTTCCTTTGCTTCTGGTTCCCACAAGTATCCAAGGGCGTCAGTAAATTGATGGGAAGCAGAAATGCTGGTCGGCTGTTACCCATCTGAGCTCACTTGATGTGAATATTTTACAACAGAGCTGGAGATCCACTGATGGTATCTCTTGTTATATCCAGGCCTCTTGTTTTTCTTTCCATTCCTAACTGAAATGAATATGGTGCTTAATCTTGTACAATCTGAAAAGTTTATTGTAGTTAACACCATTCTTATTTTTTTTAAACACACGTATTTCAACGTTGAAATGTATGACAACGTCCAGGTCTACTGCAGCATAATGTAATAATCTGTTAACATGGGTAAGATACACTCAGTGCCGAACAGTGAAGCAAATAAATTAATAAAATGTTGTCAAAGAGACAAGTTTTGGTGGAAAAAACAATGTTTTAAAATGTCGCTTATGTTGGTTATGGGATACATGCTGAGTTAACCTCATTGAACTTTTCCCCAGGAATTGATGCGCGTACAATTGGCGGGTCATTATGCTGCTCCACCTGTGTAGTGTTAAGGTCAGTGTGTTTTTCTGATTATAAAACCCATCCATACCATTCCATTATAAATTCACTACCATTCATATAATGGAATGTGCCAAAGCTCGGAGCTCGTTGCAGCTGCCCCCGGTCCATGTTTAAGATCAAAGTGGTTCAGGTAATTTGAGCACCTTTTCAACAACACTTTCAATCAAGCTTCATTTGAAGTGATCTTTTGTTGGTTTTGTTTTGTTTTGCTTTCTTTTTTTTTTTTTTTGTAACCTGTTAAGCTCCATCTGATGTCCAGTGTTGATTTTGTTTTGTGTGGCCTGCCCAAGAATTCTTATGGAATCAAGACAATGGTAATTATCATAAGATCATAGCAAGGCGGTCCTGGGAGCAGCAGGCAACTGTACCCTGGCAGTTGCACGCATCCATGCGTACGCAAAGCACAGAATGCATCCACCTCTCACCTTCACCAGGCATTTTCTGAAACCTGCGGCTTCTCACCGTGAATTAATTCTGAGACACACACAAATTGGCCATCACGGTAGACACTAATGTGTGATGTGCAGGAATGTATGACTGGCACTAACCACTTACTAGGGGAACCCGTGAGATGACGTGCATGCATAACACACTGCTGCTCTATGCATCTTCCCACACAGCTTAGACTTCTGAATTGCCATGCGTTATCAAAGAGAGCCAGATTGTGCACTAAGGCTTATCTAGTGTTATTTCTGTCACAAAAATGTTGTTATGGTTGGGGCTTTTGTTTGTGTGTTTGCTTCTACATTTTTCTTTGTTATTAATCATCCTAGTAGCTTTAATTCTGCGAAGAGTAAGAATTCAGTGAACAACCATGTATGTTATAGGTCATTATGTTCTTCCAATTTCATGAGGATATATCCTTTCTGTGTTAAGTTTTAAACTTTGTAGTAGCCAGTGAAAGGCCACACGTGCTGGCAGTTTTACTGGGGGGTACTTTGAGCCTCTGTGCAAATTAATCAGTGCTGTAATTGCTGAGGAAATACATGCAGCTTCTTGATGATGACAGCTGAGGACTTGTGTGACCGTGTCCGACAGCACTCCTCCTTCAACCTCTCCGTAGCTGCAGACTCAGTGGTATTCTACACTAAATGCTGTGTGAATCTTTCCCAGATGTACGTGCTATATACAGTGCATACAGTCTCAGAAAACGTGGTTAAGAGTCATGGGAAGACTCTTTGGTGAAAAGTAATCCTTGAAGATTCTAGCTTATGGAAACTGTTCACTACCTGACATTTCACATGACAATAATTTGAATTTTGCAGCTGTTGCATCAGGTAAGTACATCTTCAGAGGTATTTGGCAATTTCTTTTATTACTCTTAGGGGAAAAATATGTATTTCAATTAGGCCACAGTCCAAAAACTAAATGAAATATCCCCCAAAACAGATGATGCAGGTCATTGTAGGACTGCATGTTTTTTCTCAAGTGAAGAGTCTCAAAAGGAAGGGCATGTATAATAGCAGAAGGGGTATCAAAAGGATTGTGAAGAGGTGTTTTTTTAATAAAGCAGAGTGCATAACACATTTTGCAGCATTTACAGTTTCATCTGTGGTAATGTATCTTTCCAAATTTTTAACAAGTGCATCTCTCACTGCTACGTAAGTGTCTTAACAAATTTGAGCCCTTACATACAACACACAGGAGATCCTGGAGGATTAAATACCTCCCACCAAGAATTCTGCCAGAAATAGGTAGCTGACACGACAGCAGGAAGAGAGTAAATTAACTGCCTGCTCCAGCATGTTCAACTGGATGTGATGCTTTGTCTCCTCAGGGGTGTCTTCTGTTTAAGATAAGTTTGGTCCTCAGTCTACATGGACAGCTATATTCAGATGTACCAAAGTGATGCAAGTCCTAATTACTTGACACAAAGTGCTGTCTGTTACATACAGCACATACTTTTTATTGACAAAATTCATTAGTTCAAAATGCAGCTTTGGCTCTGTTTCTACTACTCTCCTCTGTGTATGGAGGCAAAAAAGCGAACTACTATTTAAACTGAAGAAAGTAATTCCTCAGTCCCCTCACTCACCTCCCCTTGTGGAAAACATGTTGAACCAAGTTTAGAATGATGTTTCCAGATGTTACTAGACACTTCTTTCTCCTTCATTGTCATTATTAGAAAGAAAAATGTAGTTTCCCTCTCAGTCTCAGCATGGACTACTTCAAGAAAAGCAAACCAGCTGCATGATTTAGTCTATAGCAATGAATAGTGTGTACCTGCAAGGGCATTTACGTGACCTTGCAGAGAAATCTTTTCAGTTGCATGTAGGCATTTGAGATAAAAGCCAGTATTTGTTAGCAGCATGGAGACTTGACAGGTGCAGAGAGTGCAGGACCCTTCCAAATCCCTGGGGAGGCATGAGCACGATTTACAGCCCTGTGTTTAATTTAGTTTCCCTACATATACCCCATGTAGTCAAGAGAGTGAAGTCATGCTCATGTGGAAATTCAGAGCACCTTTTTCTCTCCTGTGACTGTATAACCAATATAGAGAAGTTAGCTTCATTCAAGCATCCAAATCCCAATGCAGGCTATAAAAAGCTGGGGTGAAAATGTAGAAACACAGCTGAAAAAAAAAAGTCATGGCACAATCAAAATGAGGTCTCGGTTAGAAAGGAGTTCTTTCTCTAGTATATGGTGGCTCCTTCAAGTCATTTCTGGCTTTTAAAAGGTCTCTTCTAGATGGGACAAAGAACAGTATGGTAGGGAAAAGGGCTTACATTGACCCATCACTTATAAAAATCAGCTTTTGTGCGAGCTTTACATTACATTTGGTTTATCTGTGGCCACTATAGCACATGTGCTTTTTGTGGTATGCTGTGTGTGTACATTAAGTCACACAACAATGTTTTATTAAAAAAACCCCACCAACATTTAATGAGAGTTTATTACATGTGGAGTTCATCCTTTTCATCACGCAAGTTATTTATGGAAAAAAGATCTATTGGTGTTCCTATGCCAAACATTGTTAGTGTAGGGTTGCTACCTGTGGTTTGTTGAGGATTCAACATCCAGAAACCTTTCAAACATTCTTTTGCAGTGTAGTCCTTAAGCAAAAATAAACAACAAAAAAAGAAAATTATATATAGGAATTATTTTTTATAAAATAGCACACACAGGTGGAGCCTGTACTGAAAGCTATTTCCCAGCTAAAACCCCTTCCCACATATCCAAAATGAAGCATTTTGCAACCCCTTTGTTTTATACTGTACCTTATGCACTTGCATGGCCTTTCTTTTTGCTAATGATAACCAAAAAGACAGAAAGAGCATGTTTCGAACTTTGCAACTCTTCTCGTATGTTTGTCTGATAGGCAGAAGAGCCACCAGATCCACTAAAATCCATTTGGGTGCAAAAGGGATGGTGGCTAGCCAACCTGCAGGAAATCCCCCAGCTTGTCCTGTAGGCTCTCAGCTTCGGCTCTGGTGGTCCTGGCAAAGGCAGCAGATGGCAGGCAGTGGTAGGAGGAGAGGTGGAGCTGTGAGCCGGGGCCCTTGCTCTCCTAATGTCTTTTTAATTAGAGTAATATAAGTACTGGCTGGGATGATAGTTATATCTTAATGGAGAAATGAAGAAATAGATTAAATTCTGGCACAATTCCCTGTTCCTGTTTACGTCGGTCCCTTTTTCCAGCACCAGTTTAATTGAAAGAACAATTCTCTGTATTTGCGTATTATCTGCCAGCCTTGTAAAGTAATAACTATACATTTGGGAAAGCACAAGGGGGTTTAAGGGCGCCAGCAGAAACAAAGGTAGGCATAAAAAAACCCCAGCACAACCTAATAATACTGTCATTCAAGTTATTAGGAAAAGAACACTTGCAAGGAAATTCGGTGGTAAGTTTGCCATTATTCCTGTTATATTATGGAAGTGGAAGGCTGCGAAGATGGTGCTTTCAATCTAGCCTTGAGTATTTAGGGATTTAAAAGAACCCCAAATGACCCAGTAGCACTAGATTTGCTTCAAAATCTGTTGAAGTCAACAGGAGTCTTTCCATTGCACCCAAGACGTGTGAGATCAGGCCTCGGCTGAATTCACCTCAGAAGAACTAAATACACGTGTGTGCACACTGCGCTAGAGAATGGTTCGTTGATGATACTGGCAGCAGAGTCCTCACTATGTGCCTTTGGAGTTTTGATGCTGCTTTTAAATCTCTTGTTGCTTTAGTGGCCTTTGTCAGCTAGAAATTTATGGCCCTTTAAAGAGTCTGAGACAAAAGGCTTTATAATTTCTTTTGATAAAATACAAATACGCTTTCAACTTCCAGCATTTCCATACTGGGCACCTACATTGCTTCTATAGTATTTTGCAGCTTTGCCCTTGCATGACATACACAAATATTTTGGTTTTACTGGGAAATTTAAGTCTGTTCTCAAAATGTGGCCCATCTCTTTAAAGCCAACAGAGAAACTGGCTGAAAAAAATCCATTATTTTGTGAAATTGTATATGATAAAAGACTAATTAAAATCAACGGATGTTTAATTTTGTTAATATTAAACCATTTACAGAGCTAGTAGCATAATGAAAAAAATTACAGTGCACCAGGAAAGCTCTGTCAAATATGTTATCTCTGATTCTTATGTGAATATATACTTTAATTGCTTTGGGAATTTTAAAACGAAAAATACAAATGAGGGGTTTTTTGTACTTTGCAATTTAAATTAGTCCATTCTTCATGACACTTAAGTTTTCACCTCTGTGAATTTCTTTGGTTCTTGAAGAAAAATTATACACTTGATGCCTCTTTTAACATGGGAGAAAAAATTCACACCAGATTTACTAGTAAGCTGGAAATCTGCCACAAAATCTATACGAAGAATATAAATGTACTTGGTTTCATTTCTAACTAAAATTTTCCCCCAGAATGATGCATTGCACTCTATGAAAAAATACTAATTAGAAAGAATGGAGTTGGAAAGGAAATAGTTCTGTGTTACATTTTAGATCAGGTCCTGTTCCCACTGTAGTTGCTTTGATTAGACTACTGTTGCGTTTTCATAATGGCTTTTAAAATACCATAGCACCTTTTTGTGCAGATTTGTACACATGAGGAAAATCCTTTGTGTGAGTATGGTGAGACTGGGTGTAATTTTTATAGCCTAGCTTCCTGGGCTGTTCAGACTTCTCTGATTGCACTTTCTGTGTATCTGTCATTCCCTTACCTAATTATTTTTGAAGCTGTTGGCTAATTTCAAGCAAAACAGAGGGGAGCAGTTGTCTTTGAGATAATTAAGTTTCTACAGGTCTCAGGGGTTGGGGAGAAGAGGGAGTCGCGAGTTGGAGCTGGGGGAAAGGCAGGTAGAGCCTGCCCGTCACCCGCTCCAGCAGCAAGGGCAGTTGCTGGGATTTTCCGTACCTTTGCTTTGGGCATTGGGGTTTTTTTTGCAGAGGAATGGATAGGAAAATGCTGCGACTTTAGTAGAGGTTTGGTGGTGATGAAGGACAGGGCTCTGCAGGAAAACAGCTTCATTAATTCCACTGCTAACAGGGCTGTTTGTTTTTGTTTCCAGGAATGTTTTCTGAATCAGACCTGAATGTCTTTAATACAAACATTCGACCTCGGGTTAAAGGTTAGAAAAATACAGTGATCAAGTTAATTTATCACTAATATTGAGAGGGAAAAGTACCAGAAACATTCGTATGTGGCCATTAAGCTAATGTGTTAGAAGTGATAAATTTGTCTAATTAGTGTCTTTTGTATTTGCAGGTCTTACACACAAATGAATTCTTGTGGTGCTTGAGACCCTTAATGGGAATACAAGTTCAAAAGCCAAGTTTTATCCTCATTGACATTCCAGTTTTACTGCCTGAGCTTAAGTTGAATAGCATCTTCTCCAGCAAGTAATACCATCAATTTAAAAGTAGCATCCGTGGAACAAAGCCTACTTCAGTGATTTGTGCACAGAATTGGGCAATAGTTAGTTCTGGTTGTCCTTAGGAGGAAAGAGCAGAGTTCCACAGCAAGACATCCAAGCAGGATATGGCTGCTCATGTGACCACAGCCTTGCTGCATGAGGATGGACGCCTCTTGGTCTCTCTTCTAGAACTCAGGAACCTGCAGAACCAAATAGTTTTCCAACTTGCTTACTTGTGCAGGCTTCTCTAAATACTAATTAAACTGTAGACTTTCATTGCAATGCCCTAGAACCTAGTCCTTGATGGATTTGGGACACTTCCTTGACAGAAGGGTTTTTACTAGAAAAATAAGTTAAAAAAATTCTCCTTTGGGCCTTACTTTAGGTCTAATGTTAAAATCTGTAAGTACTTCTCCTCTATGAGCATTCAAGGGCAGCAAAAAAGCATTGAGTTAAGTCTAACTAATGGTCCTCACTAAAATTAAATAAAACTATGGCTTGAACCTTTATCCAGAACCATCCTTGTGCTTTTGTCTGAGGGTTAGTGAAATATAGCTTTTCCAGTTGCCTTTGCTGTTCTTCCTCTCTGAAAACTCTCATGAGACCATTTGTACTGGAGTGAGATAAAAATAAATTAGAACCTCACACAGTAATGTGAGTAGACGTACATGCCTGTACATATGATTGTGCGATACTACAGAGTAATTGTATCTAATTATTGTCCTATCAGTGGAGTAAGTGTGGGTGAAGTTCAGAAATAATACTGTCACAACAGGAGTTGCCCATCTCTATGTGCAGGCCCAGTTTGGCTTGGTGGTGGTAGTCAGCACCGCTTGTCTCTCTTCTGTGTTTACATTTGGTTGGAGGAGCCTGCACCAGTTTGCTCTTCTTCATCTACTTGATCTATATGTTCTCCAGTTGTTCTGAGTAGTTTCTACTTTGAAAGTCTTTTTTATGCCCATACTTGTTTTCCAGAGGGAAACTACTGGGTGACCTTTTATCTAACCTTGGCTAGCAGTTCCCCAGAAACCATTTGACATGTAGCTCCGAATTGTCTTACAGTGATCAGGAGGAAAACAGAGTTCCCTGAACACAGTTTCTCTTCTCTAATGCAGAATTATTTTTGCGCCCTAGATAAAGCCTTTATAAAAATATTTCCTTTATAAAATCTGAATCTTGTTCCTCAACTAGAGACTGGAATATCAGAATTACTCATTTCCTCTTGGGATAGTGAGCCCAGTTTCTTTGCTTTCTTATGAATACAACTATAGTAGCAATTCATGATTTATACAATGAAAACATAAACAACTTTTAATAAAGATGAAACAGTAAGTAGCAATCTGGTTTGGAGATACGTATCTGAGGCTAGTTTTACCTGCCAAGGAACAGAGAAATCCCAACTTTTAAACTATGCCTTGTGGCTTCTATCAGTAGTATTAAGCTTTTAATGGCATCAGGATTATTTTCAAGAATAAAATATTGGATTTGAGGCGTTGTTAAACGTAAACCAGTTTTCCTTTACATTTTTTTGGTGCAAAATAAGAACTCTTGATCCTCAAAACCTTTGTTACAATAGATTTTTTCTTTAAAAAAAAGACCATAATGAACCGTAGGTATTTTAAAAAAATTAATTACAAAAAATATGAGGATGTTGTCATAATCTCTCCAAGAGTATACAGACATAAGAAGTCAGTCTGAGAACAAGCATGCTTAAATGTGGCAGTCAGACTCTTAAGGAAGGACTCTTAAGCAAGGAGTTTTCATTCTGCCTTCCCTGACATCAGACAAAAACCGTGCAGTAATGGTGAATGTGCTTCAGTGTTTGATGTTCCAGTTTAAATCCATGAGGAGTTTATTTTCTTTTGCCAAAAAATAAAATATGTTGGATTCCTATTATTATATTGCATAGGAAAAAACATTCAGATATTAGGTATAAAAATATGATTATATATAAATTAATCCTAACCCATCAAATGACAGATTTGTTTCTAGGTTTTGTGATCTCATTCTAAGGGTAGTTGCTGTGATCTGTGTCCTAAAATGCATCTTGCTGCTCTACATGTTTGTCTAATGTGTTTTCCAATGGAATAGGTTGTAGCATGGATGAAAACGTTTGAAGTGTTTTACTTAAAATATGGAGTCTTGATTTTCAGGTCTGGATTAGCCCTGTTAACTGCAGCTGTTGACATCTATATGGGTTTTCCTTTGCTTTACAAAGTCACTTTGTTCCACATTGAAGTCAGGAGGAGCTTTGCCTTTAATTTTATTGGAAGCAGGATCAAGCACACTCAACTGGAAGGCATTTCTGTATTTGTCTGGAGGTAACATGATAATAACAGGAGCTCTGTAGCCCATTAATTTTAAAATGCCAGAGAATATTCTAGGCCTTGTTGAAAGGCAGAAGATGGAGCTGAGGGCATGCTCCAAAGCTGGTGTCTGGTTGAGACACTGGTTTATTGCAATGGTTTGTTGTTGTTTGTAGATCAAAAGGGCAGTTGATGTTGGCACTAATACTCGACAGCCGGCTAATAATACCTGCCTGCCTCAGCCCTGCCTCGCTGCCTGAGGAGGTTAAGATGCTGACACTTCAAATCACTTTTCTCTTAAAGAAATGGAGACGGAGGCAAGAAGCATGACAGAGTGTAGGGGCAATGAGTGAAATAGGCGATTTGAAATGTTCTCTTTGCTATGGAGTGTGGGGGTCAGCCACCGTGGGCAGCTGAAAGGAACCAGGAGTGAAAAAAGCCTCCTTCCTCAGTTTTGTGTGTTTATTGTCCCCATGTGTTAGTCCAGTGCCTGTCCTATGGCTGGTACAGCAAGTGATGCTTTGTACCCTATCCCTTTTTACCTAGGCGTGTGGGAAGGGTGGTAATATGGATGAGTGAGGAAGAGGAGAGATGCCCTGACAATAAAAAGGGATGGAGAGGAGAAGACACGTGATCACCTGGGAACGTGAGGGACGTGGCATAGAGGAAGGAGGACCTTGCTGACAGCCTGGAATAGAGGGAGGCTGGAGGGAAGCCGTACACAGCTCTTGCAAGGAATGGTGTCTGTAGAAATTTTGGAGCTCATAGCAACGATGAAAGCCTTGTGGCATGTGTATAGGGATCCATTTATGCTGCACGTAGGAGTGTCTGTGCAGAGAGGGAAGTGTAGGTGGTGGGAATACTACATGGGTAGATCTGAGCTCTGCAAGATAAATCCTCTGTTGATATATACTGACGTCAACCTTTGGCTTGCAAAGATTCATATTGCTGTCTGAAGGGCAGTTGATGTGAAAAACTTCACTTTTAATATCTGGGCTGGGTTGCTTTCTGTTGCCTCTTCTGGGTTTGTGGATTTTATAGATAATAAACTATGCCTGGTGTCTGTGTAATACATTAGACAACTTGCATTTTCTATCTGGTAGCAATATACATTAAAGAAATCACACAAGATTGGTATTTTAGCAAAACAGTTGTCATAGTGGAAGGTATAATGCATTCCTAATGGCAGAGAATGGGGGGATTTTTATACTTTACACATATCACAGGAAATTAAGAGGTTTTTTCTTTAAAAAGTTTTTAGAGTCTTTGGACTCTATGGGGGAGACGAGATGGGAAATGTGGGACTGCTTCTGAGCAAAGCAGTCACTGTACCTAACAGTTGTGGGAAATGTTATGCATTACTGGATATCTTTCTGCAACTCATATTTACTCTACATCATTTCCTTAGTAGTGTCCTAAATTTTGCAAGACATCTTCACAGCTTTTCCTGTAAACCTTTGCTACATTTACTGGTATTACGCTTTGGAAAAGATCTGTACATAAAGTGTATATGGTATACTGAGCTTTTTCTTTTATTTTCTCTTCTTTAACTTTCTCTGGAAGTACTGCCTAGTTTGCAGTTTTATATTGTTGCCTAGAAAATCAGACTATTCTTAAATAATCGCGTAGTAGTTTGGTATTTTTTTTTTATTATGCCTTATGTTTCTATTTCACATGCCTGAATGTACTTACAATACATGTTTTCTGCCACCCTCAGGACTGCTTTGCCCACTTACCCTTCTATAATATAAAATCTTATAGCTTGAGAGGTTCATATACAGGTCTGGCACCTTCCTATCTAACCTAACATGCCTAACCCAGGATCCCAACAGTAATTGACTTCTTAAAAAGGTGAAGAAGAGAGGTAGAAATGAATCCTCTGTGGGAAAACCGTACTTGGGTCTCAGTCTTTGTCAAGAGGAGCCTGTCTCATCTCTCTGAGCACACAGGGAGTCTTGGGAACCTGCATTCCTAAATTAGATGACTCAAGTAGTCAAAGCTTGAGTTGGGTGAATCTGTGCCACTGCGAGCGTTATTAAAGACATTGATGGTTTGCATGGGCAAAGTACTTGAAGAACGGAAGCCACTGGTTATAAAAATCCATCAGGTAAGAGATTATTACTGTGTGCTCTGCAGAACCTGAAAGGAACAGGTGTCACTGCAGAACCAGTGTCATAAGGGTTTCTCAGTGGGAGTATCAGCTGATCACAGAAGAGCAGCAATATTTTCAGCCTGCAGAGAACAACGACCCTGGTTTTGCTTCCTTCCTCCTAAAACCCCTTCAGAATAAGTAGTGTTCCTGGGATGAGCAGAGTCCAGCTGTGCAGTGGACCTGATGAATGCAGTGATAGTTCTTAAACAGCCCAGTGCTGGGGCACACAACCTTTTTGGGACAACTCTCTGCTGAGACTGATGCTTCTTTGCTTTAAATAGTGGATTAAAAATAGTACCAGTGCCTGGTACAGAATGATTGCTTTTTCTCTTGCAGTGGTTGTTGTTCATAAATATTGTCCTTGGGTTTGAAAAGATGAGGAGTGGAGATTTTTAGTCTTCAGCACCTCAGTCACTAGGACTGTATGTGTGAAGCTGTCATGATCCACGCTGGTCTTTATGGACATGAGGATGCTTGTTAAGAGAGAGGGTGTGTTGTCCTACCAATGAAAGCTTCATCTTGCACCTGTTGAGAGGTAGTCACTGTCCTGCCTCTGTCTGGTACTGCAGCAGCACTTCTTTGCCTGCTTCTAATGTTTAAAACCACCCATATCAAAAATATAAATTTCCTATTATGTGCTTCATAAAGCACCAGCAAAGGCGAGCATTTTGGGCTTTAGAACATTTTGATAGTAGCATATGAGCAGATCCTAAGGTTGTTTCTTTAATCTTGTAGTGTGGAAAGAATAGAATGAAGCTGTGCAGTGTTATCTTGCTTTAAGGTGTTACCATATTGACTATGCTATTATTTCCTTACAGTTATCTTTTTGAGATTTTATATTTGGGCCATATTGCATGTTTACCCATTCTTGTGAACCTGAATGTGTCTTTTAAAAGTGTTGGCAATGCTTTCAGATCTTTTTTTCTGTAACAGTAAGCCTGATGGCTGTTCCTTATCCCTTGCTGTGCCAAACTGCTGAGACAAGACTGTTTTTCTGCTACTGATTTAAGAGAAATTAAGAAATTTATTTTGTTCTTAGCTGCATTCTGTTGCAGAAACTTCCCAGTGCTTTGTGTAGTGAACTGTAAGTGGATTATCGCTGTGTCAATAAAAATGTGTTGAATGTAAGATTATTAATTGCTCTTAGTTAGACATAAGTAGTCTACTGTGTAGAAGCTTGGAGTCATCTCATCTAAAACTGGTAAGATGTCTGTCTTTTTTTTTTTTCCAGAAATTTGTTTGGTACAAATCTTAATTCTTGGAATCATGTAATTGGAAATGTTATGTGTATATCTTTCAGCATGCTCTCTTGGGGTCATTAGACAGCATTGGTTTTTACTTCTTTCAGAAAGAGAAGAAAAAAAAGCATTGTGGGTTTTTTTTTTTCCCTTTCTTTTTCTGAACTCCAGCTATTTCCCTCCAGTCATATCCCAGGTTCCATCTGTTTGTGCCCAGAAGATTGTTTAAGTGCTCTCAGAAAATGTGGACTACTCTTAACTGTACCTTTTCTTTGTAGATGCGCAGAGTACCTCTGGTTACTGCGCTTGCTGGCTTTTGTTACCTTTTGACTACCAGGCCTGCATCAGGAATTGATCCCACCCACTGGCACCAAACCTTGACGGATTGACCTTGGGGCCAACTCTTTCATTTTGATTCTAATTTGTGCAGTGATTTGCACATCACTGAAGCAAAGCTAAATGTAAGAGGATACATTAACATAGCAGTACAGCTAGCCTGGAAACGCACAAAGGTCAGGAAATGGAAAAATGAACTACCTCATAACATCCATTTGCTCCGTTGCAGATGTATAATGGCTTTGATTTCCGATTAGTGTTTATTATAGGCATAAATATATATATTGTGCCATAGATGTGCAATATTTAGACAAATGCACTTCAGGTTCCTTAGTGTTGTTATGGCACGCATCCCTCCGAAATGTTTGCAGCCTTCATTTCAGTCTTCCCAAGAGCAGGAGCTTAATCTATATGTTCTGTAATACCTTGCAGAGAAAGGGTGTCAGTAGACCGTGGAAGCCTGCAGCTCCCTCGTGCTATTAAGTGATTCCTTTGGAGCTCTGAGAAGCCATTCCTGTGCCTCTCAAATAAATGGCCCAATCCTGCAAAGTTCTTCATGCTCTCCAAATCCATAGCATTCTTGAATGCCAAGCTTGATGGCTTTCATGTTGGGTTTTATGTTTTCAGCAAAGTCAGATGCTAAACCATATGGAGAAAATTTTGTTATAGCTTCTTGCACTGTAAGGTCCTGTTTACTGGATTTGGCTGTCCTATAAGCTATGCTTTAAAAATACTTTTTGTGCTAAGAGTTACACTAACAATTCTTACAAAATTCAAATGTCCAAAGGGATTTTTCTGGCATGATGATAAACAAATAAATAGCTGTGATAGTTGGGAGTAGGTTGATGGGGGGCAGTTATGATAGCTGATACTGCAACCTTGATTATAGCTTACTTTTGAACTGTATTTCTTCTTACCTCTGCATTGCCTTGCATTTCGTATGTTCAGTTGTACTGCGCCTGCAGTGATGAAAGATGCAAATGTTCTCTGGGTTCACAATTTGCTGCACAGATACCATGTGCTGTGCTAAGAGGACTATCCATAGGCAAAAAGGAGGAAATTCGTGTACTTCATTTACCTTTTCCTCCTGGCTCAGAGTTTGACAGAGAGAGAGTATACCTTCCCTGAAAGCTGCTGAGTGGTGGGAGGTAAGGGATGCTCCGGGGGGGAAGCAGATGGGGAAAAGATCAAGAGCAGCAGGCCTGTGGTGGGAGTGGAGATGAGAACATTTCTGGGAAGAACAGGGAGCAAACCCTGCAACAAGTCTTTAGGGCTATGAAAAGCAGGGGAGTTTGCTCTGAGGAAGGACTTCATGTTGCTGGGTTGAGAGCAAGTCTGGAGGGAAAAGTCCTGCTCTGTAAGGAGCAGCAGTGAGATTCATTCTGGTATCTTTTTGCTTTCACCCAGCTTTTTTACTCTTCCACAGAGCAGACGTGAGTTTCTTGTCTTTCAGAACTTGTAATAGAACAGTTTTACATAATGGAAGCTCTTTTGGTAGGCTCATTTTCAAGTTAAAGGTCTGGCTTACAGAGTCCCATCACATCACCTTTTGATGACTGTATGTACTACTGCTTTCCTGCTTGTCTTTCTGGACCAGGCTCTGGATTTTGCTCTGAGTGTTCACTTCTGGACTGTGACTACGTTTTTAAAATCTTCTTATGTTGTCTCTCATCCTGCCAAATAAACCTTTCATACGGGCCATTATTAACCTATATTTCTGTAAGTACAATATCCTTGTTGATATACATGATCTTACTTTCCTGAAAGCTGGTCAGAAGACTTTTGCTGTCGTAACTTATCTTCTTTTCACCAGCCTACCATATTTTTATTTTTTTTAATCTGTCTTGACTCCTTCTTTTACAAAACATATAAGCCATGCAAATGAAGGCTAAAAGCTTATCAGGAGAACCTTCATCTCTGGTGGAGCAACCAGAGACTGACTCCACATCTGATTTGCCTATGATGTCAGAATTGACTACTGGCTTATTAAATTTTCATATTTATAAATGTGCTATGTCCCAAGCTTCTGTCATACAAAGCTATCTCACTGTCTTTCTCAGTACTTGCCCTTGAAGTTCTGGTTGTGATGATGCTTGTAGACATCTGAATGGCTGGGATCTATCTCTGTACTGCTAAAGCATCATGTACCTTTCTGGCATGATTTAAAATAATCCCAAATTGTAAAAAAACTCAACAAAACAAAAAAAACAAACCAAAACAACCGAAAAAACCCAAACACCTAACGTTAACACCTAACAGCTCTCCAGGAGAAGGTGCTGTATAGCAGCTCTGAATCCTTTGGTGAAATTCAGGTAGCGATAATGGAGTGTAAATCCTTCCAGACAGAGGATTCTTCTTGTCTCAAAGAGGGAGGTGGTACGATTTTCTTAAGTGGTGAAGGAAAAGGCAGTGGTGACAACAGCTCTTTGCTGTCCCAGTACCAAAGAGCAGTGAGGGAAGGAGAGAGGTGTGAGTGTGAAAGGGAGAGAATGTGGAAAGAAAATCTGTGAAATACTTTTTCTTAGTATTTACTGATTACAGGTTTCCTATGTGTACATTTTTAAGATCAGTTTTCTTTGCGATCAGATCTCATCTGTCATTTCCTTTTGTACATTCCTTCCTACTTTCCCTTGTTAGAGAATGCAGTTGCATTTACATGGGGGGAGTGGGAATATCCTAAATAAATTTTTCTGACATTTGTTTTCATTAGATGGACTAAGGGACATAAATAAGAGGCAAGTTCTGCCCACAGATAATCCTCCAAAAATCTCATTTTGAGTTGGACTTTTAAGTGGCTGGTAGATCTTTAGAGACAAAGCTTTCCAGAACTTTGTGAAAATCAGAGGGAGTGGCACTGAGAGCAGAAAGAATGTCCTTTTGGCTGGTTTTGCTCAGCTGGCTAACGTTTTATAGCTAAATACTTGTTACCATAACTGTCTGTACATAAAAGGGCTGTTTCTGATATTAGAAAAAAAAATTACTAAATTTGTTGGAGTAAATGCACATTTATTCTAGAGTAGTTGATGGCAGTAGAAAACAATGTTTTTTACAACAGTAGTGATATTTGCATTTCAGGAGAAGATGTTAATATAAAAGATATCTGCTGTACAGTAGACTGAAAATTACTTATATATGTTGTGTTTACATATTATGTGTGTCCAAATAAGGAATGTAAAGGGAAAAGACCTTTGTATCTGCTACTTTAGGTGTCAAAACCTAAAGTAACTGGACCATCCCTGGTATAACAGCAATATTGTACATCCCTGTCGCATTGTTCCTCCTATCCTAGATAAGTTCAGAGATAGGATATAGCCGAGCTGTGCATCAGTCACCAACGCGGTATTGGCGCCTTCAACTTAAGACAAGCTCGAGCTTACTTGTTGAGCGTTATCATATGTGTGATGTACCTAAAGTGTCGCAAGATGGGCCCTTTTAGGACACAATCTAATAATCCGAGAGAAAAAGCTTAAAAGGCGTGAGGAGAAAACCACCCTTCCTCTTACATGCATGGACGATCTGACCAGCAGAGGCTCTCCTCACTCCTAATCATCATACAAGCAATGAGGGAAGTGGGTGGGAAAGTGGAGCCTGGGGGTCGTTTGGTAGAGAGAGTCCATGGGTGGAAACACCCTTGGAAAGAGTGAGTGTAAAAGCAGCTATGGATGATGGTTTAGAGCTAGGAACGAAGAGGGGTTTGTTTCTGTTGACAGCGAAGCTTGAGCTGTTGTGCTCTTGGGTCAACATTTGTGTGTTCTTGCTTTATAATTTACACTGTCTATTAGAAATAAGAGTATAGCTTAGTGTGTATTGTGTAAACACCTCTGTAAAGGGATAGACAGAAAAAATATGAATCTCAGGTCCCTAAAAAAGATCAATGTTTTTGTATACTAGGTATCTATGATGGATCAGATTGCTTCCACAAGACAAGAGAGGATGTGTTTGCTATTTTTTTTAAGCTATCTCACTATGGCTGGGAGTCTGTCACCAGGACTTGTGCTTGGACTTGTGCTTGCTCTAGGCATTTGCATGGAAAAACATGCAAAGCTGGTAATAAAACATGGAATAATCATGTTTCCTAACTTTTTTTATTTATTTATAGAGCTATGATTGTATTTTGATGCCATTATTTAATCTGAATAATTGTGTAAGTTTATTGTCCTGTTTGTTTGGGATTTTTTCAGTTTGAGTATTTTCTTTTTTGCAGATAAATATATTTGTATAGAATCGGTGCTGGAAATACAGTAGACTTAGATTTCTGGAGAATGTGGCCTGCTGGATTGCTTTCAGATTATGCCATTTGTTCCACTGGAGCCAACATACAAGAAAATGGGAACTTGCAGAATTAGAACATAGCGATGAATTTGCCATTTTCATTAAAGCTGCTTGAAGTCATGCTAAAACTGAAAATGTTAAATGTTTAAGTCTAATTTAATTTGAAAGTATGCCGTTAATTAATACTCTATATCCATTAACATTCAAAACTGAAAGTATCTGCAGAACCACTTCTCCCTGGAGTAATTTGTCACCAGAAATGAAAGGTCTGCCTTGAACCTGAAGTAGCTTTTGGGTAGTGTGCTACGAGTGAAGGAACCCATATTACTGTTACAGACTAATCCAGAAGAGTGGGCTTGAAGTTCTTTGCATTGCTGTCTCACCATTGTAAAACCAATAGTATTTGTCTCAGGTACTGTGGTGACAGCAGATGCCTTCCTCACTAAGTGACAAACTCCCATTGATTTTTAAATCACTGACTAGAGCATGGTAGCTGTGCACGCCTACAAGTTTAGAAATGCTTCCTGGCTTAGAAAATGTTCACAGCATGCGAGACCCTGGTTTTTTTGATTAAAAAAAGATCCGTTTGCTGTTTACCGGGAACACCAATCTTTATACTATGATTTGAACTCTCTTTTCAAAGCGTGAATAAATCTGTTAGAAAAGAGGCAGCGAAGATGTGATTAGATGCTTAACAAATGCAACACTATGCACTTTGTACCCCCCCACGCTTCCTTCCTCCTTCTATTCCTGTGTCTCTAGTGTAGCCTTTTGCATTATTTGCTTCAGTCTTTCCAGCACTTACTATAAGTTGTGGCATTTCTGCTGGAGCTATTTTTGCTATAAACCCTGTTTAATGCAGTAAGTGAGGATTTGGGTCATTGGATTGTAAGCATCGTAGGGCAGCGTCTGCAAAGTGACAGCATATTCTAGGGGTGCAAACATACCAGCTGAATTTATATGCTCTCTGTACGGTTTTTTTTGTGCAACAGAATCCTGAGACACAATAATAGGTCTCTTTATTATTACACAAAAAATGGTATTAATAAACAAAATATTTTATGTTTTCAGGAGTTATTGTTCTTCTGTGCTACCATAGCCTTAATAAAACTAAGGTTAAATAACTGCTTGGCTAGACAAAGGAGCTGTGATTTTTTTCTGCTGCTTAATTTGTTTGAGTTCAAAAGGATGATTTGACTTCTGATCGTGTGAAAAGCATTTCATAGCATACTGGAAAGCTGTCTGGTTTTGTATCTAACGGACTTGACAGCATGGTTGGCAACAGACGGATAATGGAAGGCTAATGAATAATGAAAAGCTGAGTGATTGAAATAGCAGAGCTGCAGGGAGAGAAGAGGGAAAGCTGGGAAGGAAAATGGAAAAAACAAACAGCACAGAAGTAAGGAATAACCAGTATTCTGATCAGTATGAGGGCATGCCTTCACATCAAGATTAACCCCACTCATAACTTAAGCATTCTCCATCTGCCAACTCACAAGAGCTCTTAACTCGTGCACCATGATGCATTTCATACAAGTCACTCAGCTTGCCTTGAGGAAGGAGGGTAGGTTGGAATTCAAATATTTTTTCCACTACTAAGATGATGACTACTCTGCAGGAGCCTCCTCAACCCCCATTAATTGTCCAGTGCATTCCCAAATTCCTACCAGAGCGGGTGTGCATAGTATCTCAGTCTACTGCAACAAACGGAGCAGAGCAATAGCATTGGAAGCTATCGGGGATACTGACAGATGCTGCAACACTTAGTTTGTATTTACACTTCAGTGAAGACATCTCTATTTTGGTAACAGGGATAACTCCATTTTCATGGCGCTCACTCTTCAGATCTCCAGCAGGGAGGAAGACTTCTTACTCATTGCTAACCAGTCCCTCCAGATGGGATATGGTCTCTGGGGCGACGTCACTTTAAGACAGATTCCTCTGCAAATGTGACAAGAATTACTGGGGAGAAGACTTAACTCCGGGTATCAAAAATGGGAAGACTGTCTCCTCGTGTTAAAAGAGAATGACTCTCTAGCAGTCTGATAGTAGCGATATTTGTGTGTGGATGCATGCATTAATGTGGAGGAAGCCAGCTACGATTAATTTCCTCACACACTGCCAGTTGTGGCTGAGCTTGCTGGTGCAAGGCTTGCTCTTACACTTGTTTTCACGGTAAGAATTACAGAGTAGGAGTTGAGTTAGCACTATGTTTTCTGCTACGCCTTTTCATGCCTTTTTTGCAATGCTGAATGAAAAAAGATCTGCTACTTTCTTATTCTGATATACTACTTTTCCTGAGCTTTGACATCACTGAAGAATTAATAATACTGTAAATACTATCCTTTCTTTTTTTTTTCTTCACAGAATCTCTACCAAAACAGGTTCCTGGGCCTGGCAGCCATGGCGTCTCCATCTAGGAACTCACAAAATCGGCGCCGGTGCAAAGAGCCTCTCAGATACAGCTATAACCCTGAGCAGTTCCATAACATGGACATCAGGAACAATTCCCATGAGACGGTCACCATTCCTAGGTCTACCAGTGACACGGACCTTGTCACTTCAGACAGTCGGTCTACCCTGATGGTCAGCAGCTCCTACTACTCCATTGGGCATTCACAGGACCTAGTGATATACTGGGATATAAAGGAGGAAGTGGATGCAGGGGACTGGATCGGCATGTATCTCATAGGTAAGTGCCCCTTCC
Organism: Rhinoptilus africanus; assembly: GCA_013400135.1. Lineage (NCBI taxonomy): Eukaryota > Metazoa > Chordata > Aves > Charadriiformes > Glareolidae > Rhinoptilus > Rhinoptilus africanus. The sequence goes on from VXBO01002390.1 coordinate 91,841, forward strand.
CCTTTGGGTTTGTTGTTGCTTTTTTTTTTACTTATAAGCATTATGGTAATATGGGCTAATGGTAATAATGAGCTAATAAAGCTCTGTTGAGTGTAGTCTTGAAGTGGGTTTATATATGACGAGATTTCTTCTGCTCCTGAATTGCTGGTTGCAGTCCTGGCCCTCACTTATTCTTCAGTAGAGATATGGGAATGCTTTCTGTTGACAGTTTCTTGAAATTGCAAGCTATTTTCATTTTAAAGACATTTGTATTTTGGAAAAATACCTCCTGTATAAAAAAAGCATAATATTTTCAGGATTTCCTCTTGTGACTCCTTGAGTAATCTGTGACAGATGAGAGGTTTTACAAGTCAAGAGTATGAGTCATTTAAAACCCCCATGAAACAGAATGACTTCTCCTGTATAGCCAAAGGATATTTTGATATGAACAATAATTATAGACTGAAGCAATCTGGAGTTGTCCCAGAAAGTTTTTCTTTTTCCTGTATGTTTTGGAAGCTGTATTCAGCCATATACATTAGCATATTTTTGGCATCTACATATAGTAAATCCAGCCCCTTATAAAATAAGAAATGGTTTCAATGGACTTTTATCTGATTGCTTCACTTCAGTATAAAATTAGCATTTTTTTAACCTGGTTTAGTTCCTATGGAAATAGTCCTGCTGCCTAGACTGAAGTCTATGTTAGCTCTTTGCCCTCTGGTAAGTTTTAGACATTGTGGATCATCTTCAACCACATTCCTCTATGGATTAGAGATCTTAAAAATGTGAAGTTCTTAAATGTTTCTTGAAAACCAGTGGCTTGGTAAAGAAGATGGACTCAAATTGGTGTCCCCACAAAGGGAAACATTGGTAAAATGCTACCCTTACCTGTTTGGATAAGCATGTCTAGCACTAAGCAAGTATTTTATTTCCAATATCAATGTTTCACCTTGCCCAGATAGCAAGCCCAACAAAAACAGATAAAGTGTATGATATTGTGAGTTGGGCTTTTGGAACAACTATAGCGGGCATTGTAGGGAGCTACAGTTTTGCTTTAGTGGGTAAGACCAGAAGGTTCACGTGCTGAAGATGCTGGTAACACAGATGTGGATGGGATGGGATGGGATGGGATGGGATGGGATGGGATGGGGTGGG
>VXBO01002390.1:93011-113924 GCA_013400135.1 Rhinoptilus africanus
GGAGGTTTGAGCCAGTGGAGGAACCCTGGTGTCACACTATTAAGCACTAGAAAACGAGTTTGGGGTATTGGAGGGACTGGGAGAAGGGGAACATGAAGGTGGCTACTTAGGACATGGAGGGAAAGGAGCCAGGGTTACAGTAGGCCAGGCTGCAGTGCTTGTTCCTGAGAGTAACTTCATAAAATACCCTGCTTTGAAAATAAAAGTAGGCTTCTCCAATTTAAAATCTTTCAGTAAAAAAACAGACTGGAGTTAAAACAGATTCTCTGAAAGTAGTCTGGTTTGTTGGCCTTAAAAGAATTACTTGTGTTTACAGTTAAGTGTTTTACTGGAACAGATGAGAAGACACAGCAGCCCCCAGTGCTCGGCAGTAAGAAATAGTAAAAGTAAAAAAGTAAAAGTACTCTAAGCCTATTCTGTAGCAGCACAGGCAACTCATGAAGGACTGTATTCCTTCAGTAAAAAGAGGCAAAGCATACCTTCTAGTGGTCTGGAGTCAACAAGAAAGTCCATGGAGCTGTTTCACATTGAACTCATTCAGCCATGTTTCATAGCTCAGATGTTGCATCAAGGGCTGTGAAGCCACATCCCGAACTGTTTTTTTGATAGGTAGCCTTAATACTTGAGGGATTAACTGGGAGAGAAAAATCCTCCTTGATACTCCTGTGTAATTTATCCTATCAAACAGGATATTGCTCCAGACACCCCAGTAAATTAGAAGTGCAAATTGTGAAGTGGATCCTTGCCACTGCTGGCTGAACACTTGGTGCTAACGGCACTAGTCAATGGCTTGTTCCAAGGAACGCTGCTGCCAAATGAAAAATGAATAGTGTGTCCAGCCCCCAAGAAACACTTGACTGTCATCAAGGTGTTTTGGCTCCAGCCTCTCAGGTTCCCAATCTAAATAACTGTCGAAATAGCAGGCAGCAGCCACCCTTGTTCCTTTTTTTCTCTTCCCATCCCTTCTTCCCTCTCCTCCCCTCACAAAACCTAATGTAAGGTGAGATTTGGTGGTTTGGTTCCCTTAAAGAAAGAACATGGGAGACTGAAGATCTTTTGATGTGTGATTGACATCGAAAAGACTTGGAGTGTAGGAAGGTGGCTGGCACTATGGCTACACCTACATTAACATTGTAGGGGGAGCTAGTGGGAATGGGTCTGTAGAAGCAAACGGCTGCTGAATATGTTTTTGGGGCTTGGCTTTAGAGCAGTCTCAGTCTGGCAGACTGAATGTCCTTGAATCACTGTAGTGTACCTTTCAGTCTAGCTTCACCAGGACAGAATTGAGTTTGTGTGCCCAAAGATCACCACGCAGTCTGGTGGTGACACAGTGGGGACAATTGGAAGGGTCGCTCCAAAAGCATGCTGCTCACCTCAGATAAAACACCGATACATCCTGTATTTGATATTTGTGACCAGTCCACAGGGGTGGGAAATCCAGACATCCTAATGGCTTAGATTTGTGTGTGTGCATTTGTGCAGATTTTCCAAGCCTGCATTCCTGTTTGAAGAGGAAATGTTCCTGGCCTTGTGGGTATGACCTTCACAACGTAAACTGATACATGACTATGTTTTGAATTAGCAGCCAGACTAGAACAAGAGAACCAAAGAAACAGAGCTTTTCCCAGCCTGCTCAATAGGGAATTAGTGTTGAAGCCTATTATTACCACTTGCATGGCAACACTGTTAACTATTGCATTGCTGATGGTCACTCTAGTGTTTGCCTCAAAGCCAGCTCGTGGATATAGCCCAGTCCTTTTTGTGATGTTTGGGTGGGTGAAATTTGAGCTGAAAGGTTTGAACGTGGCAATAATTTAATATTGCAGTGAGACATGAGAACGGTGAGAAATTATTTGTGTCCTTGGGGTATCAGGCAATGTGTTGTGGATTTTGTGTAAAACTCAGTGTGGGAGCATTAGTGTTGTTATTTGTCTTGTGGGAGCTGCTGGGCATCCAAAGAACAGGCTATACAGAAGCAAAACAGGAGACACTTTTCATCTTAGAGGTGTTTAATCATTGCCATTGTAGTCCTCTAGGAAATATCTCCAAATAATTGTATACAAGTGTTGGTTTTGAAATGTGTAAAACTTAGTCTGTTCTTACCACTACTGCCGTCACTAAAATTTTGGTGATACCCAATAAACTGCAGGCTTCAGAACAAAGATGTTCCAAAACTGGGGAAATAGAAATGTTATAAAAGGCTTCCAAAAGAAAAAGAGCAAAAATTGTGTAGTGCATGTGTTTTGACACCGTACAGCATTTTGGGATGCTATTCAAAGATTAAAGTAGCCTGAAAAGAGAGTTACGGGAGTTGTTCCTGTTGGGAAGTTCTGTCTACTTGCTGCTCATGAAGGAGCCACAGCTCCTTTTATCAAAAGGTATCTGTTTTATTCCTCTTCCATCCACGTGCACATTCCTAAGGGTGGCCAACTGGGAAAACAGTCTTTGCAGAAGCAGGTAAAAGCTGTATTTAGAATTGGTTATTAGAGTTAACTTTTGCTCGTGGTCTCAGAAAATGAACCAGACCAACAGCTGATCACTTGTAAAACAGTGGAAAAACTGGTGGTCATGTGTCTCATGGCAAAACATAGTATTGAGTATATCCTGAGTATACCCTGTAGCTGTGTGAGAACATCCATACACGCCTACATGATTTGGATGAAGGGCCATAGAAAAATGCCTTTGTTGAAGGGAGAACAGTAAATGTTGACTCTGTTAAAATATAGACATTATTACTTCAGTGCATTTTAAGATTAGTCATGGTAAGGTGACGAAAAATATGGAAATTGGAAGAACAAGACTTTCTGGCTTTGTCTGTTAATGACATACTGTGCCTTCAGGAGCAGGAATTACATTTCATTCCTGCTAAGCTTGAACTCTAGAGTTGTTCTAACTTCCCCTGTATATACTATATATCAGCTCTGAGCTACGCAGAACCTCTAAATTCTGTAACAACTCACCTGACATGTGCATTCACCTTCCCTCAAGAGAACTATAGTATTATGAACATCAGCAGTCTTTCAGAAACATATCCTCAATAAAAAAAACATTAAATTCAAACATAACACAGCTCTGTTGCTATTTAAAAATATCTGGAATTTGATTTTTCTTTGCAGAAAAGCTATATATCAAGAAAATGCATATTCGGGGAGGGCGGGGGGAGAGAAGTGAAACCAAAGCAAATTTATGAATAATGAAGATAGCATGTCTGTATATTTTTAAAAAGAACTCTCATTTAGTGGCTACTGTGAGACAGATGAAGTATTTGCAGTTATTTATCTCAGAATTTTCTCTTTGTCTGTTATCTCATTTACTATTACTATTTCCTACAGTGTGAAGCCTCTTAGATAAATTAATATGGACTGCTGGCAGCTGCCTCTAGATAAAAAGCTATCTTATAATTACTGCAGTAGCATTTTAGCTGCTACTAGGTTTCAATTCCATCATCTCCATATCTGATGTAGAGTAGCTAATGAGAAATGTTTAAACTAGACTTTGAAAGAATCATTTTCTCCAGTGTCCATGCACACTGATGTTGGGAATTTATCAGGGCTAGCATTATACTCTTCTTACCCATTTGTAATAGGCTTTTTTCTTTTATCATTTCCTTATAGGAAAGCAAAACGTTATTAAAGGCTATTTATTACAAGTTTCTTCATACACAAATCTTGTAGGGGCCAATTTCCCATCTGTATTTGGCTTTTGACAGAGTGGTTCTTCTCAAATTTATCTAAGTAGGAATGTCTTGACCTAATTAGTGACTGAAATTTAGCTTTAAAACAGCATGTTTTCCTCCTGTTTCAGCCTTTGATGTTATTTCTCTCCCAAAAAGGCCATTCACCATAATCTGACAAATCTAATTTTAAAAGATATTGGTTAATAGACATTTAAACACTTGCATAAACACTTTCCAGATTGATTTTAGGCTTAGAGGACCTTGTGTTACTGCATTGCCCACTGAGGCAAGTGGAAAGATCTGCATTTTTCCTGCCGTCAGACTTGGATCAGAACTTGTTTGTACAGCTATTTTACCAAACATCCAATGCATACAAGAAGAAAGTGTCATATGTTGCCAGCAGAGATGGAAAATGTTAGAAACAGTAATGTGCATATAGGGCTAGAAGTTGTGGGTCCCTGCGTTACAGCTCAAATCCCCAGTTCAGGCGGTCTGTGCATTTGGATGGTTGCTCCACCTCTCTGCTTCAGATACAGCCTTCTGTAAAATGAAACTTTTCACAGTGTGCTTGCTTAGAGTGAATTTTGTTGATATTTGGATTTATTTTGTCCTGGGGTTACCCATCTTCCCAGTCCTTTTATGGTCTGTGAGGCCAGAACCTCACTCTGGTCTTAGAGCTTCTCCTCAGTAAGTTGACTTGTAGCTGGGTCTCTCGCCAGGCTGGAGATGGTGGCCGTGGCTGGCTGTGATCACCTCAGCAAGTTACATTTTGGTTGACATCTGTAATTCCACCCTCTCCGTAAAACATCAATAGAGGTGCCCAGTGGCCATCTTTCACTAAGCACAGCACTATTTATTTCAGGAACAAAAAGTGTCAGAGGAGCAAACCTGTCATTAAAAAAAAAAAAAAAAAAAAAAAAAAAAAAAAAAAAAAAAAAAAAAAAAAAAAAAAAAAGGCAATAGAAAGCCCTCACAAATGCTGAACAGAGGAGGGATATTAGGTATCGTAGGCCTTGGCAGATATATTAGTGCAGCAATATCAGTTCTTTGTTCCAGCCTGGCTTGCTTTCACCTGGCTGTTCTTGGATCCAGTGAAAGTCACTTCTCTTTATCAGGCTGAGTCACTTTTTGCCTTTCCCAGTTCTGCATCTGATGGACCACTTCAGCCAGATGAAACTGGGATATGCCATTTCCAGATCCACCAAGTGCAACATGAACACAGCTTTTGCCTCTGTTTCACCTCTTTACAAGTAGATAAAATCAACACTTAAATGCAAGGGTATCTGAATATTCCCAACACATATGGCTTCTGATCCATTCTCCCTTTCAGTGCTTGCAAGGTTCACCTCTGTCATTTGTGTCATGTTAGTGTTAGTAGCAGTGCACCCAAAAGCTTCTGTGGAGGGGTTAGGGCAGTGGTGGTGTTCTTTGGTCTGTTAGAGAAGTCATGGTGAAGAAGCCTGCAGGTTGCCAGTTCTTATCCTTAAACATCTTTAATATATGGTAGAGGTGTTTACTGTGTGACAAAAGATTCCTATTGTCATTTAATATTCCTCCATAAAATAACAGCTATGGTATTATGAACCTTTTCCTAGGTGAATGGGTGGGCAAGAGTTTTCCATTTCAGCTGTCATCCAGAATATCAGGAGAGGGAAGGAGTGCAGACAGGGAGCACAGCAGCCTCATGTCTTCTCAGTGATTTCCAGGGTCCTTATGCCCGTGGATAAAACTGCCTCTGTAGGAGTGCCCATATTGCTATATAGCCCAGACTATAATGAAGCCAGTAATGATTGCTCACTAAAGCATTTCTGAAAAAATCAGTCAGTGGGGGATATTGGTGCACCAAAAGCCAGATTTTGTCCTCAAGTCCGCAAAAAGAACATAATCCGTGCAGCATGTTCAGACCATTGACTGGGTAGAATCAATCATGGCCAAACAGTGGACGGCACAAACAAAATTCTTGGCAGCGTAAGGCTTAAAGCAGAGATTTGTTCTCTAGAGGTTGTCAAGCTGGCCTTGTGGATTTCGAAGGTTCAGCATATGTTTTTCTTCTCTTAGTTTTCAAAACCGAAGTAAATCATTCCCACTCCTTACTGTTTATAACACTTAAGCACGCTGTTCATAACGCTTGAATATTCCCATGCTGCCCTTCACAACTACTGTAATGACTGTGTATGCATTTAGTTTTTGTAATCTTTCTTATCCATTGATCTCGCCAGCTCTAATGACATTTTTTCTTCACTGAAGATCTTCCACTTTTTAAGAAGCTTATAATTGAATAACATTTTTCAGATAAAGTCACTCCAGATTCTCAAGAGATTCTTTGCACTGTGGTGCTTCAGTGCACACATCACAGTTGTGTTTGGGGTTGGGGTTTTTTTTCTGCCTTATCAGATCACAAACGCCTGTCTAATTCTAATTTCATATCTGCTGTTATGTCTTTCAAAATTGCTATAAGCCCATTTTTCAAATACTGCAAATTATTTCCCCCTACCTAATGAACGTTGTTAACCTGGACAAGTGTCATCCTTGTTCACATTTCAGATCTTCCTATGTCCCTTTATATCATGTCTCAATACTGCCTTGGGCCTGCAGTATCTCTTATTTTAATATCTTCTAGCAAATTTCATGGGTGCACTGTTTTCTCATAATCCTCATTTTCCATGTTGCGCTTTAATCAATGGGGAGGCTTCCACTGACTGGTTGCGAGAACTTTGAAACTGTTGTTATATTAAAAACAAGCAAACAAAACTCTTCCATGTTGTACCTCACCACACATTGCATATCTTCAGTTTTTTCAGTATGCGCTGAGGCAGCCATGGTCATCTTTGCTTGGATTGCTCCCTCCCATTTTCAGTTCTGTGCGCAAGCTGGGTGTCATTAATTATGGAGAAGTTTGTGCAATGCCTAGCTAAAGTATAGCTGTTGTGAGGCTAAAACCCAGATGTGGTCCATCTGCTGTAGCGGCGAGAATAAAACTAGAAGTGCAGGAGCTTTAAAGCAGAAGTCCATAGCTGGGACAGGCATAGCTGAAGGATCAATGAGAGTTATGTGGATGTAGAACTAAATGACACCAGTATCACTAGATAGATCCCACTGTAACCTAACATCTGATATGGGTCTTTTAGCCCCCCACAAGCTGTTACTGCTGAGCCCCAGCTCAGCTCTTTGCTTTCCTCAATCTGTCTGCCTTTCCAGCAGAAGATTTATGGTAAGTGGGGAGAAATAAATGAGTGATGGGTTGCGCTGGACCACAGATCCCAAACACTTCAAGGATACCATAGATGAATAAGGGCCCATTGCCGTCAGCTCCACTTTTAGCCAGAGGCTCCCCTGTTGAAGGAGAGGGAAGTCCCTCAAGCGACAGAGCTCAGACTCAGTGTGGTCAGCTCAAGGGCAAGGAGCGCAAGACAGTGAGGAAGGATTGGATCCACAGTTCATCAAGTACCTTCTGAAAACCCATAGGCATATCAGCCCCAAGATTTAATAGGGTCTCTGTAATTGGCAATCTTGTTTGCTTTTTTCATTGGTATTAGTGTCATGAAAGATCTCCCATCAGTAATTTGGAGGTTGCTGAAGTGGTAAAGGGTAATGTCACATACAGCTCTGAAGGTGAGCTAGATGTTCAAAGATAGAAGTGTTTTACTGAAAGTTATAACTCCTTGATTTTGGGAGTGGATGACAGGTATCCTCTGGGTTTTAATTGTGATTCTTTCTGCTTCAGATTAGGTGGTTCAGGTTTTAATTGTGATTCTTTCTGCTTCAGATTAGGTGGTTCAGGTTTTAAACCTATCACGCCTGCCTTTCCCTGTGCCTGGACCAGTTTTATTTAGGACAGTATCTTCTGCCCTCAGTGATCAAGAGTTGTTGCAACTTTGCCAAGTCTATCCCTGTTTAATTACAATTTATGCTCCTTTATCTGCCTACTTTCCTTTGCCTTTCTCTTGCCGTGTCTTCTTCCACTATTCCTGCTGTTCTGCACTCACTGTTCGCATTTTCTCCCTCCCAGTTTACTTTTCTTTAACTGGGTAGGGGCTTAATTTTTGTGGGATCAAAACAGAACCATTCATGTGCTTGAAACAAAGCGTATGCATAGCTTTTAGGTTAAGGACTGAGCTTTCAGCACCGATGAAATATTAGGCCCTTGTTTTCCAGAACTCTTTTCCCTAAGAAACTGTAAAAGGATGGATGCTAACTGTAAATTGCAGTGTATTCATTGTCTGCAGTAGAAATTGGCAAATGAATTAACAGTGAAGTTTTGATCCACTTTAGAGCTGTATCTGTAGCTGCTGAAATCAGTGGAAACGTTCCTATTGACTCCTGTAATGACAGCCGGTATTTGGTTTGGGTTGTTTGATTGGGTTTTTTTTACTGTGGTGGCTTTGTAAATCGGAAATTGGTATCATTCTTCTGCATCCACTTCTCAGTAATAGCTCCCCTGCTGCAGGATGATGACCACTTGTACAATTCTTTGGAAGCACGGTTTCCAGTGGATAGGTTTTGCAATGTTATAGAGTTCAAAAGGAAACACTGGCACAGCCTCATACAACCCACTACGAACTGCAGTTGTGAATTGTAGAGGCTGTTGTGTTGTTCTTCAAGTGATAAATTGAATGGTAAGAGAAGAAACGTCAGAAATAGGAAGCTTATCCATGGCTTACATACTTGTATTTTCTTCCAAAATATGCTTTAGAATGTCCCTTTCATACAGCTTTCCATGCAAATTGCAAAACAGATCAACCAGATCTTGGCTTCTTGGTACAGAAAAAAATTTTTGAAAAACAGTTTGCTAACTATCTTCATATGTTGTTGTAATTCAGACCTACATACTGACCAAAAGCACTTTTAAATTTCAAGCCAAAACATTTGTTCAGCTGAAGACCACAAGTCCTCCTGTAATTTCAGGAGTACAGCATGTCTTATTCATAAGGGATCAAGACATGAAGTGTAGCTTCTATTTTTATGCTGTAATTGCATTAAGTTTATAGAAAGCAAGTGTTGTAATATGTAGCGCTAAATCAAATTAGTGATAGATAAGAGACAGGAATAATGCACCAAGTTCAGGCACCTGTCTAACATTGTGTTCCTGTCTCGTGTTAATTATTTGCTCCTTTGAAGATAGCCCAGGTTATTCAAAATTTTGTAGTCATTCTTGGATAACGTGGAAAGAAAGACTGATCATATATATAAGCAAAATACTGTTTGAGAAAGAGGCGTAGGTTTTTCATTTTTGCCTCTTAAGTAAAACCAAACTGACCAAAAGAGTCACTCAGCTATTTGTAATTTGAACTCCATCAGTCCTTCTGAGGAAGATGTATTGACTATCTGCTTCTCTGTGGGAATTTCAGCCAAGCTTTCAAATACTGAGGTCCTGCCTGTTTAGTGTAGGCTGCGACAGCACTTTAAGTCCCCATTACGTTTTTTACAGATCTTTTTGAGGGGAGGCCTTTATCAACACTTTCCTGAATTCCTCTGAAGAATGGTGTGCTTTTTGTCAATCGGTTAGCATCTTACCGTCCTTCATCTGAACGATAGCTTTCTTTGGTGGCCACAGTTTTTATCTTTATCTATATATAGTGCTTGTGAAGTATGTTGGGATCGGTCAGCATGGAAATGACAGCGCAGAATGTTTTTAGCAGTATAAAAGGCTGTGCTTGGAGGTATCTGGTTTGGTGAGGACAAGCCGTCTGTCAGAATTGCTGCTGGTTCCCAAAGCACTTGGTAATGTTTGCCTCTAGCGTGACTTGGTTGCTCTGGCTGCTGCTCAGGCCCAGGCTGCCTGGTGCCTGCTCGTGCATCGCCTTCTCCGTTTCCTCCAGGGACCACGTGAGATCTGACTGCTGCTGCCCCTGTCCCAGCACAGCCGCCTTCCCTCTCACCAGTCAGAGGCACCTCTGTCTGCCCCAGCTCAGGGGAGGCAGAGAGCAACATCTGCTGCCTCCCTGTCTCAGCTGCCATCATCATCCCCAACTGCAGCTCCAGGAGCAGCTGATGTTCAAAGGGCAGCACATCCTGAATACTCCCTCATTTGGCATTTTCCTTAATTAGGTACCTGTTTACCATCCAGGGAAATGACGCCACAGATCTGAGGGCGACTGCGAAGTGTTTGCTTTTTGGCCCAGCATAGCCAAACCCAGGCTATGCAGGGGATTGCCAGCTAAGCAAAGAGCTAGTTTAAAGGTTAATCGCATTTCAAAAATAGAGGGAGGGAGATGCATTACAATGCTTCATTGGGAAAATGTCAAAAGCCATTAGCTGTTGGCTGAAATATATGAAAAGGGAGCAGCATTAACTCTGCTCTTCATTTTGTGTGGAGGTGAAACGAAGCATTTCACCATTTACCTTCGGGATTTAAATGCAACATGTTTTTAAGGTCAGTTCCTTTGTTATAGGAATTCTCAGTAGAAATATGAAATAGAATTTGTTTTCCTTTGCACGTACCCTTTCTCTTTAACATACCATATCATTTACTCACTTCCATATGGCATGAGCATTGATACATATATGTACAACACACATAGGCACATACGTGTATAGTACACTAAACAGCTGCGTATTTCACATGGACAATTTTCTTTGTCAGTGTGCTATATACACAATGCTCATGTTCAAGGAATAACTTGCCTGGAATAGTATCACCTGCCAACTAAAACAGGTCGATAAGCTGTATTCATACATTCCAACCTCCTGACCAGTTTCAACTACAGCTATTTTTACCTTCCCCAGGGGTATTTATTTCTTATCTTCTGCCTTCCAAAAATACATACTTTGAAAAAAATGAAAAAGAAAGATTTCCCTTTTGGACCTGCATTTATTTTTCTAGAGCTAAAATTTGTCTGGCTTAAACATCCTGACTAACATAAATTTCTACTGGACTAAAATTAAGTTTTATTTCTTTGGAAAGAGGAAAGTACCTAGCTTTTTGAGAGAGACAGACGGGGCTTACATCTGTCTGTGAGAAGGATCTACATACTGGATTTCTAAATCATGGCATTTGTAAATACGTTTTGTTTACAGATAGGTTTTTATACTTAAAGGCTCTACTGCTCCTACTTGGGGTGACCTGCATATTGCAGAGCTCTGTAAACTCATATTAGAATATCTTTCCTACTGCCTGAGCCTGTATTTCATCAATGGCTGCTGTGGATAAACTGCGTGTACCCAACTAGTTCTCTGTGTGTGTGAGTGTGTGTGTATCTCTTCCCTGACATGCCTTGTGACCTGACCTTTTGCTCTGGAAGCTGTCCTTCCCAGACAGCCCTGCCCCTTGCCTCTGTGACAGGAGGCGGCATGAAGATGCTACTTGGTGGGAGCAACTAGTTCCAGCTTTCCTGCGGTCTTGCTTGTCAGCTATAACCACAGACAGGCTTGCTCTCCCTTCTCTTTAGTCTTCTACTTTGGATGTGCAGGTGGAGTAGTCCTTTTTCTCAGACTGGTTTTCCAGGCTTCCTGCTTGTTTCTGAAATAAAATGCTGAAGGAGCTTTCCGCAGTCATCCCCGCTGGCTCAGCCCACAATAGGGTTATGATTTGGTTTGGGTATAGGCACATGCCCATGTCTCTGTCAAATTAGAGAGACGGCGTGATGCAGAGTTCATGCTGCCTTTGTGCCAGCTGCGGGGAGCAGATGACAGCCGATGCAGTGGAAGTGCCTGCTGGCCCCCACAGACACTATGCAGGAACACAGCATTTTAAATCTGATGTTAGGAGCTCCTTTGCCACTAAACTCTGGCCTAAAATATCTGCAATATCTTAAGCAAGGCCATCTAGTCTAGCTCAGCTAAGCCTCCTTAAGCAAGCATGGTGTTTTATAAACAATATATCTTGAGAAACAGTAATTACCCATACATCTTAATAACATGGCAGGCGTTGGAGCATCTCCAGCAGCTTACAGAGACTAACTGTGACAAATAAGCATTGTGAGTGACGAAACCTGAGAGCAGCATGCCTGAGCTGAAGGATGCTCTCCCTGTCCTGGCAGGATGAGGGGCCGGTCAGGGTTCCCAGGCTGCAGCTCAGTGCAACATTTCGGTATATGCTCACCTTTAAGTGTAAAGCGTTTTCCTTGACAAAACAAAAAGGGATAGTTCATAGGTTTAAATCTTCTCATGTGTATATAAGTGTTCTTTTTTCCATAGAATGATGTGGGTAATTCTGGATAATCAGTATCCGGGATGGTCCTTTACTGGAGGTAGTGATTGGTAAGCCAAAGCCCTGAGAGCAAAGGTGTATACTTATCTGCCCTTTTTAAATATACAATTTAAAAGAAGACAAAAGCAGCTATGAAGTACAGAGGAAGAACAGAAATCATACCAGATGATTTTACTGTGGAAGGGTTACCGCAGACATGTACAATGTGAATGGTCTGAAATATTTCCACTTCAATACAGAGTATGAAACACAGCTAGTGAAATGATTACTGACAATTAGCAAGTCAGCAAAGGGACAGAGTATTGTAGATAACATTGCTATTTATAATTACCCATTGCAATCATTAATGACCTCTTTAACAGGATTTCTGTTGTAAATCCCTCAAGAGAGTGGCACCAAAGGGTTCGGGGTTGGTAGCCCACTTACTTCCTCCTTTGGGAGCACGACTATGTAAAACCAATGGAACAATGTTGCATCTGCTTGGTGCTTGATTCTTTGTCTAACGTTTGTATATATCTATTTTAATAACATGTTAGTCTTTGAGTTTCTTGGCTTTGCCCTTGGGGCTGCCTCTTCCGCTCTGCCGTTGGTCACACCGTCAATTCGTCCTCGGATGCAGTGTCCTTGATTGCATGGCGTTGTCTTTGTTTTCTCATTGACCTACGTGATAACGAATTGAGTGCTTCATAGTGTTTACAATTGATGTATCTTAATCTTGGATACAGTGGTTCACATCTTCCCTCAGCTTTTAGAGTGACTAATAATTAATGAAATTGTCTTCAGAACCAAGTCTCAGCACCCACGCAGGATTGTTTCTGTTAGTTAAAGTGCATTTTTAGAAATCTCTGTTAAAATTAAAACTATCCTCAGTGCCTAGGGGCGAGATTCAGGAGGTTGCTGCCTGGTGTCCGCAGGAAGAGATTGCAGCCCTTCTTTAGTGAAGTGCTTTGGCCTGGATGTCAAATCCATTTTGTCCCCCTGGAACGGGAGCAACGAGGCTGTGGCCGGGCCCATCCGGGGTTACTACTTCAGCAGCTTGACTTCGCCCCCGTTTTGGGCGCCTCCAGGCCACTGCCTGTGAGCCCCACTTCCCTCCGACGGCCTGTAATTGGCTCCACACCTCTCTTCTATTGTTGTTGCGCTGTTTCTATTTATTGATGACCAAAACTGTAAGTGCTGGCCTGGTATGGTGGCAGTACTTGCATTTTTGTTTGCTTGAAAGCCTGGTGTAAGCTTGTAAGCGGGCGCGAGAAAGGCCCTGGGGCTGCAGCACGGTCTCACTGGCTGGTTTCTAAGCTGTTGGATAAAAGAGGGTCAAGAACCAGGCCCTTGGCCGGAGGCCGGGATATGTTTATTCACATCTACACCGTGTAGGGCTTGCAGATCGGTCTGGGAAAGAGCTCGTTGAGGCAGTCTAAAATGAAATTTGAAAGCAGACTGAAAATTTATTCTTGTGGGCAAGCAGAAGGCCACTCCTCAGGCTCACTACCCACTCGCCTTTTATTTACACACAGCCCTGCCTGTGCAAGGCAGTTACTTCTTCAGCCTTGGTTTTCAGAAACTTTTTAGAGATTACTAATTTTTATAGATTACTCCTTGATTTCTTTGAAGATCAGTTTGGTAGTCTGACAGCTGCTAGGTGTCTCAAAACACTGCGAGGGGACAGCGTTTTGCTGTCAGTCACTTGGGTTTGGAGGCAGAGAGAGAGCTGTGAAGGCACCCAGTGACTGGGATTCTTCAAAAAATAAATATCCTTTGCGCTACGTTGCAAGAAATAACCACATCTGCTGTGATACGAGTGAGTGTAGTACAGATGCCTACACATAACTATTTTCTGTGGGGTTTTTTTAAGGGAAGAGCTGGTGCAAAAAGGAGATAATTTTTTGCTACAATTCTCTCTTACAGCTAGATACTTATGTTTAATTTTGTAGGGACTCATCCATGCTAAGATAGATGTTTTCATTTTTGAGAATTTTGTAGGGATGTATAGTTTAAAAGTACATTTCAGGAAAAGCTGTGATTATATTTTTTTTTTAGAGCTGCATTTTTAAAAAATACAAATGAGTGAAAAAGCTTAATTTCTCAACATGTGGTGCTAAGCTGTCTAGCAGCTCTAGTATGATCTGTCAAGCCAAAGGCTTATTTTTAGCCTGACTCTGCTGTACATGTTGTCGTAACAGGTGCTTGATGAGACTGTTTTCTTTGTTTATAGATGAGGTCTTGTCTGAAAACTTTTTGGACTACAAGAACCGTGGCGTCAATGGCTCTCACCGTGGTCAGATTATCTGGAAGATTGATGCCAGCTCTTACTTTGTGGAGCGTAAGTATTTTTTGGTTCCTGCTACAGTGTATTTTCAGTCATTGCACAAATATAATTGAACTGCTTAAATTGTTCTTATGATGTTTTTATGCTCAATATGTCCTTTGGGAAAGGCCAAAAATGTTACAAAATCTTCAAATATATCGAGAGGAACTGAAACATTTTATGGATTAGAAAAACACAATTTCTGCAAGTAAATAAATTTTGTGGACATTGACTTACTTTTTTTTTTTAATACAATTGTGCGTAAGTGTTTTAATCCATTTGTTGTTATTTTGAATGTATCTTTAGTAATGAACTGCATTAACTTTAATATGGTATTAAGGAAAAGAGGAACTTGGGGGCTTAATGTCGTTCCAGGAAGATTCACACTGACTTTTAATTGGAAAACTTTGTGGTGCATCCAGCTTCCACCAGATTCATGTGGATTCAGTGGTAAAAACAGTTGAGTTCTGGTCATCATCCAGACTGATGAAAGTATGAAAATATGTATTTGCAGCACGGTACACTGATTTCAGATTAATTATTCCTCATTATATTCATGTAATACCCAGGGCATCTGATGCAATACAGTGTAACTCTTTTCCACCTCCTTAGCAGTCAAAATACAGAAATACTGAATTTACTTCTGCAAAGTACTATGGCCTTGTACAGCAAGTTAATAACATTTCCAGGCTTGGCTGTCCCACATCCCTGACCAAAGTGAACCTGACCATTCGAGTCATTCCTCTCTTTTCAAAGAGTTACCATGTGCTAGTGCACATGGAATTTATGGTCAGCTTCAGAGAACAGAAATAGAGTACTTGAAAGACTGGACTGGCATCTATAGCAAAATATCTGTGGTGAAAGAGCTACGTGTATTCTTCAAGAGGAGTTAAGCGTGAAGAAGCCTAGCATGCAACAGTTTCGTTTTTTCAGCTGTACTGAATGTGTCCAGTGATCTACCTTGGCCTGCTGGGCAAAATTCAGAGGTTTTGTAAAGGCATATATAAATTGTACGATAGTCAGGTGTATCTGTTTAAGACTCAGAGGTTTTGTAAAGTCATATATAAACTGTATGATAGTCAGGTGTATCTGTTTAAGACTCTGAATTTGAGAGCAAGCAAGGGAATCTTCGATATAACCTAAATTCTAAAGGATTTGGAAAGGAAATGAGTTATACTTGGTTAGATTAATCTATGACTTTGACCTTAAGTATCTGGTGTCAGCAAGGAAGTTACATGCAGACGTTTTACAGATACTCAGTGCTGGAAACAGGTTATTTCTTTACAGTGTGAAGTATTGCTGATGGTCTGTAATTCCTAGTGTCAAGTTAAATTAAGAATGTCATTCTAAAGAATTAAGGGAGCTGCTGAAATTTCTACAGGACATACAGGATACTTATATCATGTGTTTTGAAAAATACATTTATAGGAAATAGTTTAATGTATAAGAACATCAGTTTTAGTTATCCTGGTTTGGGGGCAGAAATACATTACAGGATCTAGCCTTTAAAGCAGTCTCTAATTTGTAGCTGCTTCTTTGCGCTGTAGTTACTGATCCATGAGACTGATCGTGCTTTCTTTTATCTGTTAAAGAAGTATGGAGAGGAGAGAGATATAAAGGCCCAGAACTGGGTTTTGAAGAGGCCTTAATACCTTGGTTTATTGAGTAAGGGTGGAAGTGGGACTCAGCAGCTGGTAGCTTTCCTGTATAATCCACAACAGAAAAGAAAGAGGCAACGTGGGAAATGCTTAGAAGAAAGCCTTCTCAGGTGGGCCACATTTCATTAAGGGCTCAACATTCCAATGAATTATGTCTGTTTAATAGGTTGTCCCTATTAGATGAGACAGAGTAGCTGTTATTAATTGATTGCATGCACATTCTTCACTTGCCCTACTCTAAGAAAATGCAACTTTGCATAACATTCTTCACTGATGCTTAAAACTATGTCATATTACACCGTAGTTGGGCAGACCACGTGTGATGAGTTGTTGCCTCTTTGTAATTTGTTATGCTGCCATCATTAGGCTTTGAATCTCAGCCCTGAGATTTTGTACCAGTGCACTCATCAAGGACAAATCATTACCTTGTTCAGAATTAGAACAGCAGAAAATGAAGTAGGCAGTAGTAAATAACAGCACATGCGGGTACTCTTAGCTACTTGACTATTGAAGTGGGAAGTTAAAGCAGTGAAAAATGTTGATGTATGTGAATCTTATATATTTGAAGGTATATTTGAGGGTTCCTGACCATTGTTGAGACTTACCTATGAAATTACAGCTTTGCAGCTGATTAAATGTTATGTTAAAAACTGCATTGTCTGAAAACCTCATGTATTTTCTGTCCAAAGAGGATGGTGTTAACAACCTTCCTTCAGACTTCTGTTTTTTTGGACAGAGATCATATTTTTCTTTATGTTGCGTAGCACACAATATGGTAACATTGGCAGGAATCAGAAAGATGTTGGTCATCAAAATCAAACTCGCCTAAGAAATCTGTTTTCTTTATCTCACTGTTCATTGCAGAACTGAGAGAACCTGAAGGACAGGGCAAAGGTACGTTCAGTGGTAACGTGGTATAAGAATTGCCATGTTGGTCCAAAGTTAACCTGACCCTATGTCCTGTCTCCAAAAATAGCCAATAGTGTAGACTTGAGGAGGGTATAAAGGTAAGCAAGTGTTAGTGAGTCTTCTAGCTGGAGTATTCTTAGCTTCTGTTAATGTGTAGCTCAGGCACTTCCTGAGATAGGTAGTCTTTTTATTTAGTGGTTGTCAAGGCATATAGTAGGTAGCTAAGACTTGGTAATTTATTTTCAAGGTATCGGTATTGTTTTTCTATGCACTATGTTACACTTTCCTTAACTTGCTATTGATTGGAGTCTTGCTGACTATAGCATTAATTCTCTATAAAACAGAGTAGCTCACTTGCAAAGGCAGCCCTTAATTTCTGCTCTTGTATTTCCTGCAACTGTCTGTACCTTGGTATCTGTTCACCACTTGAGCCAATATTGGCAATTTATCAGCTACACAATGATTCAGAAAATGTTACAGTATACACTGCGGTGTTTGACCCACCATAGCTGGCAAGAGCCACAATAAAGGGGAAAACACAGTATGGCCAAATAAAGAATGGGCCTTATACAGAGGATTTAAAGTTCCCAAGAACTTAAGGCACCCCACACGGACTGGTTTGGTTCCTGTTCTTGAAATATATAAAGTTTTAATATTTTTGGTGGTGCTATTGTGTGAGGTAAAATAGGCTTATTATTGGGGAACTGTGGGGATCATCCTATCCAACCTCAGAAATCAAAGTTTTTCTTTTGACAATGGTTAGACTTTAAGACTCTCCATGGGGTGTTTTTGTACCACATTTAAGGAAATTACCCTTATGCTGTGACCAGCCATCCACTTGACGTAAAGAAAAAAAAAGACATTTTTGATTTTTTTTTTTATGTTAAAAGAGCCATATGAGGGAGATTGAAAAATCAAAGGTATTAAAGATTGGCTGATCTGCAACAGTGAAATTCCCATTAATTTGAAAAAAGAAGTGTTAGGAATGAGGTCAAGTAAATAGAGAGTTATAAATCACTTTCTATATTTTGAATCTGGAGGCATATAAAATGAGTTTGGGAGTATTTTGTTCAAAAGCCTTAATGTTCCCCAATTAGTTATCCTTTCTTTCTTGCATTTTTGAAAATTAACAAGCAAATGAAATATGATGCTCTAACTATGTAACCTATAATTATTATACATAAAACCACTGTTTAGGTACTTAACAGAATACTGACATCTAATCACTGTAGATAGTAATTTGCATGCAATGGTCTGGAACGTGGAATAGGAGTGAGTAAAGGCAGTAGTGGCTGCAAGTTACTTTCTTCGTGGTGCCAGATTATCACAACAAAAATCTTCTATGGGACATAGCTGTAATGATAACTACTGGCAAAAAACTGCCAGGCTGGAGGATCTCGCTAGACAGAAGTTGTCCACATGCTGCCGCTATGGGCAGAAGAAACTGGCAGTGTTGTGAGAGATTCGTAAAAGTGCACCAGGAGTGGAGAACACAAAGGAAAGCATGGCAAGAAATCGAAACCATTTGCTGTGTTAACTATGCTTCTTGTACTTTTATAAAACTGAAGTTCTGCAATTTCAGATGCTTCTCTATTGTTTAAGCTACACTTCCCCAGTATTCTCAGTGGGTCCCAGTGTGAGGCATTAAGGGTTACTTTTTCAGGTGTATTTAAAATCTTACTAGGTTAAGAGAATGCTTTTTGTGTGGTAGGTCAGTGACAATGCAAAATAGCTTTTGCTTTTCGGAACATGCTTCTGTGTTTTGGGGATATTTGGGCAAAATTTGTGTTGCTTTTGAAGTTGCTGATAGCCTGGTTTAAGACCACCTAGAGAGCCCCATCACCTTTCAAAACAAAGATAATTTCTTAACACGTACCCGTACAGCATTTTCAGATACTACAACAGTTTAAAGTTTGTGTTTGTTTTATAGTGGTCTACTTTTTTTACCCTGAGAAGGACTAATATCTTTCCTGAAGAAGCCTATGCCTTTCCACTTTGTGTATCACAAACTTGCAATATAATGTTGCCTGTCACAAACTTGCAACATAATGTTGCCAGACAGATAAGTAATTGGTGTGAGAGAAGGAATGGCTTCCAAATTACAGCATGAATGCCAGCAGAACAGAACTCATCTCCTATTAATACTCAGCAAACAAAAAGCCTTACCAGCTGCAGAGGCAATGTTGCACTATGGCCAGCTTTGCCTTTCTGCAGACGTCTAGCAATTTGGGGTTTTATGGCAGCCAGTGATATATGGCAACCATCCACTATAACCATGAAGTGGTTGGGGTTTGGGGAGGGGAGGGAGGAGGGCAGAGAGGCGATGTGCCACTAGGGATGTATACTTTGTGTTAAGGCTTGGAGGGCACTGCAGTGAAAGAACCAGCCTATGGCGGGTTTTCCAGGAAAGAAAACGCGCTGTGCTTCACTGCAATATCTGGCACACTTTTTTGGCTTATACAGCAATACAGAGAGAGGGTGTGCTAGAGACCATTTCACTGAGGTGTGATGCGGCATCATCCTTATAAGCACAGTATCAAATTAGCATATCCTTAAAATTATGAGAAAAGTTTTGACACTATTCAGAATTACACTGAAGAGAGGTAAATACCTGGGACCCCTGTTAATCTACTGGCCTTTCTGTAGATTGTTTTACTACCTGGCAACAGAGAAAACCGCTTCCATGTGTTAACCAGTGGTCTGTGTGGCACTTTTATGTGGAAGCGTATGCAGCAGTTGTTTGTTTAAATTTCTTGCCATTGTTGCTGCATTTTTTTTTCAATATCAAAGGTGGCTGATAGGCCTTGCAGAGAGCAGAAATTACAGGTTTTTTTATTCCTATCAACTAACAGGGAAATAATGGTTAAAAAGGTGTGCAGCTAAACTCAGAGGTCTGAGAGGTCCTGGTACCTCTGTAGTTAGGAGGCCTACATTCTAGGTCATGATCAATATATGCCATATATATGTGCTTTTATGGAATATGTACAGTAATGTCCCCAAAACTGACATCAGCCCTTTTATCTGGGGCTTTCCCTAGAAAATATATCTTTTGCATTGCCCCAAAAGGGGTGCATGTACTACTTGTAGCTTTCCTAAGGAAGACATACCAAAATTTTGAGTTTCTTTCCCGTGACTTCCTTGCACATGTAGTAGTCTTATTAATGCTTTTTGGTTATCTTCCACCCTACACTCAATTTTTAAATTCTTCCTTCTTTGCCTCAGCCCAGTACCCTTATAGTAGTTTAATATTTGTGTTGGAGCCAGACTTAGCTTTGGGAAGAGGAGCACAGTCTGAGTCTCGATGAAGGCATTTCCCAGTTCAGGGCTGTTGAGGTTACTCAAGAACCCTTTGCTTTGGATGCTTTGATCAGCCCTTTAATCTTTGCTCTTGTTGCATTTCCTGTTAGTTTTTCTCTTACGGAGTCTTTCTGTGACAGAATTGTAGGCAGCAACCTATCGTAAATGGAAACATAGATCAATTCACAGAAGACATTCAACAGCGATTTCTCACCTTCCTGCATAGTTGTGCTGTGGTAGCTTAACCAAGAGACGTGTCTGTGAATCGGGTTTTTCTCTGTCTTTCTCTCCCTTTCCACAACTTGTTTTGGCACTTGGGCATATTTTGTTTGTGCTGTGGAGATTGGGGCTGTTTGTTTATTCGTTCTCACACAAGGAAGAAGATGCTTGTGTTGCAGCGTGCGTGCTTGGTGACACCATGCTGGGACAGCTGGCTGGTCCCCACACTACCTGCTCTCCGCTTTTCATGGCGGTGCTTAAAGAAATCAGGAAATCTCCGCTTGCACAAAGCTGAGACTGAAGCGAGAGCTCTGATAGCTGGATAATAGGAGTTTCAGAAAGCCATCTCAAGGTAAACTGTAAAGCTTTAAATGAGAAAATAATGCTTGATCTCAGGCACACTGAAGTCAGAGCAAGTCTTTCTTCACTAAGCCGCAGTTCTCAGTCACAAAGCCTACAGCTTAGCTAGTCTGTTGTCTCAGCTGCTTAACGGAAGCAAGCATAGATATTGTATCAACGCATCAGAGACCAGACAAGATCTATATCCCTAGGCAATGGTCAAGAAGTTGAGGTAGCATTTAACTGGGTTTAGTGCTAATTACATTGAGCCTTGAGGCATTTGGGACCTGGTTTGGATGCACAAATCTATTCTTCTTGTTAACTTTCCAATATTTATTAGTTGCTCCTTTTTTTTTTTTTT